>JABXWE010004895.1:0-57549 GCA_014611495.1 Limonius californicus
GAGCGATTCAGTGAAAACCCCAGCTTCCTATCTTTTTTCGTTTATTAATTAAAGGAGTTTGAAGTTTCAAACTTCCAAGCTTCGTAGAGGGCGCCACAGGAAAATTACGGAGTTCTTCAAAAAATATATCGATAGCCCCTTGCAAGGTCTGTCGACATATGAAGTTTAAAAAAATTCCTTGGAGCAGTTTTTGAGAAATAATTTTTTGAAAATTTCCAAAATTTTGAAAATTCGTAATTTAGGCTCTCGATTTCGAAAATTTTCATGAATTCAATACTTACCCTATACCTATAAGGTATGAGAAAGTAATAATATTCAATGTACGTACGTACGTATATTACATATACTATACATTTTTCTCCACTATAAATATATGTTACTACCATATCCAGATTGATAATTTGCAAACGCTTTAATAAAGCATTGTTCTATAAATTTTTATTTATTGTTTATTATTGAAAAATGCTTAATGGAAACAGAAACGATATAAGGGTGTAATGTGCATTGTTTTAAATTCTACAAATTATTTAGATATTATTTGTCCACTGAAGATCCTTCCTTGTGCGAGGCTGTGCATTAACATTTTGAGCCCCATTTATTTGCATCGCGAAAGTTAAATTAATTTTTATATTGCTTAAGTTCGGGGTATAAAAGCCAAACAGGCAATTGCATCGGGAGCGCAGTCGTGATTAACGTCAACCAAGATTAAACTAGTTCCTCGGAGTTATGAAAAAACTTTGAACTAAAATTAATAAATAGTAGATTACACCCATATTGATCAAATATTATTTGTTTTTTAGCTACCATTTTTTCATTTACGTATTAGCTATTTAGATATTTTTATATGAGGAATATTTACCATAGTCGCTATTTCTAGTGTATGTTATTGAATTTTAAGTAAAATGAATCGGATACTACTAGAAATGCATGCATACATTCGTGCTTTCCCACTTGTAAATGTTTGTACGCAAGTCTAATTCAGTGACGTCATAGGACAGACAAATGAATGCAGGGCTTAAGTACGGTTGCAAATGCACAATCAATCAAAGGTAACTACATTGTTCTCTATTTCTTACCCAAATTTTGAAATAATTGGAAAGATAAAAACCATATTTCTGTTACGTATGTCAAATATTATATTCAGAAAACATTTTCCTATTTTATTAAACTTTGCAGCAAAGTGTTGCTACGTGTTACAATAAATTAGAAATATTGTGAATACTTAAATATCGATACATATTTATATGTAACTACTTCTGCATAAAACACATCGTCCTATTATTAGTCCACAACAGTAATATACAGTGGTGTCGAACAGTCTTATATCAGTTAAGGAATTGGGGAAGACTTGTATTAAAATTATATTTATTACTTATAATTGTCAATTAATGTAAATACATACCAAAACAGATATTCCAACACAGTAATGTAGGAAAGCAGAACTAGATGCAATCAGCCCTGTGCAAGACAACATGGAGACGATTTGAGGAGGCCTACATCCAGGAGTGGATATCTATATAGGCTGAAGAAGAAGAAGAAGAAGAAGAAGAAGAAGAAGAATATAGTAAATCTAATAGATCCAATTTTTGCTTGTTAGGGAAATACAATTTTAAATTTATACTTTATTTAACATTACCTACATTTCATTATTATAATTTAAATTAAACCCTCTGATATTACAAAACATACTAATTAATATTTTTACGAACCCAATACCAAAATTCTAAATTGTAATTGCATATTATCACTTCATAGCTTTTGTAATGTTGGTTCAATAATTTACATACAGCTCACAGAAAGTAGCTTGGCACGTGAAATGCGCACAACCGGGAGCGAGACGCAGTACGCAAAACAGAGATAGAACTAGGCGTTTATCTGGCGCATACAATCGGAGCCACAAGTTTTCTACAGTGAAGAAAATGACATCATCGACACAGGCTTAAATTGCGGTTTTGTTTATG
Source organism: Limonius californicus (assembly GCA_014611495.1). Classification (NCBI taxonomy): domain Eukaryota; kingdom Metazoa; phylum Arthropoda; class Insecta; order Coleoptera; family Elateridae; genus Limonius; species Limonius californicus. The sequence goes on from JABXWE010004895.1 coordinate 1,962, forward strand.
AAACAAGAACATATAAAATTCAACAAATATCAATTCTCTTACAATAATCTTTTAAATCTTTGGTAAAACCAAGTTTATGTTGCAACCAATGAATACTGAATTTCTACAATGTTTAATTTCCTTAATAGTTTAATGCTACATTCACGAAAATATAAAACCAATTGTGCATGTCAAGTTTATTTGTCGCAGAAGTAGAACACTTGTCTATTTGTTTATTGTGATATGGAGCATTATCTATAACAACAACACTGTTGGGTTGTAAATTAGGAATTAATTGCTTATTTACCCATCTTTCGTAATTATCGTAATTCATTGCGTTATGATAATCCCCTGTACTACAACTTGATTTCCACCGAGCATAAGTGCCTGGCACAAACCCATTTTCTCCACCAGCATTTAAAATTATTAACATATCTCCTTTCGAAATAGATTTTCGTATCACCCCTTATAACCTACATCAGTTGAAAATTTTTTATGAATCCTGGAAAGTGTTGGAACTTGTTTCTCAGTTACATGACAGTTGTGTATTGTTCTACGCAATATAGATCGGTCAGCTTCGTTCAGCATTATTTTTGTTGATATATTCCCTCGCTTCTTATTTGGCGTAGAAAATGAAGTTTTAGATTCGTTGTTTATATCTTTCCTTTCCTTTTTTATTCGTGAAATCGTTCTATTGCTTACGCCCGTTGCAGCTACAACACGCTCCACGACCTAACAAATTAGAACATTTTTTTACACTTATACAAATACGTATTTTCGCTAACATTGGGGAGTATTCTGTAAATTTAATTAACATAATTACCAATGATTACAAACGTTATTTAAAATACAGAAATCTCGTACAATATTAATTTTAACCCCACATTTGTTTACAGCCATGTCATGAAATTGAATTAGCCTTCAAACTTAAGTGTCTCTTCTCCTCTTACATCCGAAGCGGATCGTTTGTTGTTTTCCCAAAATACTGGATATCTATAGATAATAATTATATCTAAGCAAAACAACATTATCTAAATTGCAAAATTACTTACATGAAATATGTAATACTACAACTTATTTAAACAATAACTGTCAGATTATCAAATAAAAGCGATCATCGTCAACCGCCTAAAATAAATATGTACAGTGAACAAAAGCTTCGTTCTACGTTTACAGATGTAACTAGAGCCCTTTTCAAAGCATATACCATATCGGGTATCATCTAAATCTGATGACCCGCCCTTTAAAAGTTATGCTGCTTTGCCTAAAATTCCAAGACCCTTATATTTTCTTATAGCCAAACTTTACTCTCCACGGAATTTATTTTCCTAATCATTAATGGGTTTCATTAAACCCTAACAAAAACGTATTTTCTTCTTATTTTTAATGAAAACCAGCTGTTAACTGTATACTGCAGTTTCTTTGAGTTGTAATATTTGAATTTACAGCAAGTTGACAATAATTTAAAATACTTTTGTAAAATTACATATACCTTGTTATTAAATGCTGTACGGGTACCAAGGAATTTGACGACTACTGTTCGTACTTTTGAGATAATAAAATGTTACCACTAACGCTAGAAATCAGTTGATATCTGTGTAATCTACGATATCGATTAAATAACTGACGGAGTAGTTCAAGTACGCAGTTTGGCAAATTTAATATTTTTATTGCAAAATTTTAATCATATTTGAAAACAGTCAGCAAAGGCGCTTGAAGAAATTATATTCAATTAGGTGGTACATATTTCCTACGCGCTGAGATTGTTTCTCTTTGTAAACAGAATACCGTGGATGATTCATCTGAACAATGCCGTGATTCATGAGAAATTATTTCATAATCAGTGCAGAATGAGCAGGTGCATTGCCATGCAACAGTAACCCACTACCTTTCTCTGCAATGCCCTGAAATAATCTCTTTGTCACTTCAACTTAGAATGAACTATTCACTGTTTGTCTTTTAGCACAAACTCTTTATGGATCACCCTGTTTATGAAAAAAAGTAACCAGCATAGTTTAGTTTATGGAATTTTGTCAACTTTTGGGTCTTGGTGATGATTATCTACATTCATCTACAACATGTTTTGGCGGTTCGTCTTAGGATCATCCTAAGACACCCATGACTCATCAAAGTGTGCGCACCATGCAACTATTCTCTGTTTTTGCTCATCCGTAAGACTTTGTACAGATTACCCTCTTTCTCAAACTGCTTGCGTAAGGTTTTTCGGATAATCTCCTTATTAATGTTCAACTCATCTGCCACATTTCAGAGTATCATTCGGCAAGATTTTGCCACAATTTCATTAACTTTGACCGCGACGAATCTGTATTTCGAAAAATCGAGGATCGCCTGCATCTAGCGTCGTCTAAAATGTCCTTACATACATTATTGAAGTATATATTTAAACTTCTCACAAATACGAGTATGACTTGGGTGTGATCACCGTAAACAATTTTCTACATTTTTGTTGCGGTTTTCCCTAATTTAAGGTAAATTTTAATATTCACTCGTTGCTCCTTGACGACTGACAAAACCAAATTTACGCGGTGCCATCCTACGTAGAAACTAATAGCTGTCCGCTGTTCACTCGACCGTACTCTTTGAATAAAACAGTGAGTTATCATATGCTTTTGGTTTAATTTCACATGACTCCGGGGCTGCAGTGTTCATTCGGGAATTAAATTATTAAACCTCGTATCACGTAGCAGCCGAACTAATGCCGTAACAGAATGGTTAAAATAAAATGTTAAGTGCTTTAGCTTAGTTATGAGATTTAAGTAATTAAAGTAAGCAAAATTAATAATTTCAACATATATTTAATACTATACTTACCCAGAATACGACCTAAATTGATGTAAAGTGGGAAGAGGTTAGTACTAGGGTATTTGGATATTCAATAGTTGAACCACTACACGTCAGCTTGACCATATATGCTCGAACTAATGTGAACACTGACTAGATAGACAGCCTTAAGTCTTAAATGTTTTATCGTTCCAATATTCTAATTTAACCAGCCAGTTAATCCATGAATAACCTAGTTACAGAATACATTAACTGAAATCGAGGTTTCGTCAGTAACATACATATTGCTCCTCTATGTCATATCAAATTCTTTTCTAAGGGAAGCTATTATTTTACTTCATCGGTTGTATCTGCGATTCTAATTACATTTAAAAAAATAATTTTTCACCCACTTTTATCATATCAGGTTATCACATCGCAACTATTTTATTTGCAAATAAAAATAGTTTAAACCATCCTATATTTATAATAATAATGGTGAGGCTGTACACCCCATGAAGGAGTTTAGCCTACCAGGCGGAAGATCAGAGCTCCCGTATCCTTGCTCTCACACCCGGTTGTCGGTTGCCAAATTAATGACACGTGTGTTGTGGTGAGCATCACAAAACCGCATTATTGGCCCTTGTTCATTCGAACACATGTACCCAATTATTTAAAGCGACTGGGTAGACCGCCTGCCAGGCGTCGAGTGGGGGGTGTGAACACCTGACCTTTCGTGTCCCGTTACTATATTGTACGTTGAAAGTTCCGTCGCGGTATCCACTCTATGATTTTTGTGTACAAAAATAAAATCAATTGCACGGAGACCCGAAGGCAGTTCAGCGCTGTGCTGCCATTTTAACCCTGTTTAATTAGTTAGTGACGTGGTGCACTAACCCAGGGAGACCGACAGTTTTAGGTACCCTCCGAGGTACCGCGGGTTGCAGCGTATGAGCAAAGGTTTCGGTCGCCTACTTAAATATAGTTACAGATTTTTTTATGAAGTTCATCTACAGTGACTAAATATACAAAAATAAATACTTACACAGACTTTGTGCTTTCATATTCAAAACTTAATTTTAAAGCAGTCAACAGTTGCAGAATTAATAAAAAAACAGATACAGTATTCGGTGTATCAAACCAAGGTTTGTTAGTAAACTATATTTCTTCTTCTCGTCTGAATGCTTTGTCTCTTATAAAACGTAGCGAGCTTCTCTCCTATGGCTGTGTTGCGCGTTATAAAGTACCACAGGCCTACAACTTAATGTGGGCTTCGAACCACGCAAACTGTAAACACTTCTACTCCAGAGAAGATTTACTAGGCAAAATACCTCACTGCTTCGCAATTGCCTTGCAAGGGAAAATTGCAGTTAAAAGTCCGATGTTCCGGTACTGGGAATTGAACCCCAGATCTTCAGTGTAGAAGCACCCTCCTAAAATTTATTAATTTTATTATTTTAATTGGAAATGTATAAAACCATGTCTAATAAAAGAAGTGTAGTAAAGTAAGCTAAACAGGGTGCTAAAAAATCTGATAGATCAATCACGTTTGAAAAAAAGACTAAGTTGATCCAAAAAATAAGAAATGAACAGACAGGTCCTAATAATAGTAGTTGTTTTATTATTGTTATTTGAGAATATATAATTTGATTTAACAATTATGAATTAATTTTAAAATTAGAAATATAATACTGTTATATTAGATATGGGTATTTTACAACCGCGTGAAACTTAACGCAGTGACGTCCATTATAAGTGGATTCATTTTACGCCGATTCGGAATACGCCGACTCTTGCAATAATTGAATTTCACCATAAACCGAGGGGCCACCTGTATGTTTATTTTGTATGATGGAGAGATTGTTTAAACATAAGCAAAAATAATTGTTGCTTTACGGTTGTATTTAATTAGAACTACTAAAAGGTCTGTTTCCGTAATCTCAGTTTAAAAATTGCCTGGAGAAGAAATGAATTATCTGAATTTCTGGAATTAACACGTAACCAACTACTTCTGAAAAACAGAATATGAAGAATAGTAAGTAAAACAAATTTAACTTTAACATATTTTAACATTGACGCTCGTACTTTCTAAAGTGTGATCTCGTACCAAAACTATTTTTAATTGGGACCTATGCTGGAGGTATTTTTTTCCTTGGAGACTAATAAGTAATAATCTTTTTCCTCGATCGGACTAAAAATGCTACCGTATCTTCGCAATTAGAACTTGATGTTATAATCGTTGCTAGGCAACCACAGTTGAGCGGACGAAAAAGTGACTAGGCCGAACAGTTAATATTTTGATCTGGTCTGCTGTCAGCATTGAGGTTAGCAAACACATACACCATTTTTGGTATACCCCATTTTCTTTTTTTCCATAAAAGTACAAGGCTGAATTCAAAATCTGTATTCTCGGATCTTGTTGAGTTTTCGCGACTACCATAATTTTAGTTTTTTTTTTTGGTATTTAGTGTTAAACCATAGCTTCCGCTTACTTGAACTACTTTATTAATAAGGTTTTGCATGTCAGTTTCCTTATCCGTAAATAGGATTGTGTCATCAGCATATCTGAAGTTATTTACTCTTTCTCCTCCTACAATATTAACCTCTTCATAACACCATAGTAAACTATCTACCATCAAGCTTTTAGTAAGTACCAACAGTCTTATTTGAATATCCTGTTTCAATATATTTTTTATATTATTTATACCAATTAAAATTTGAAATGTATTCGGAACTAACAAATTTATCCGGCTCTATGTCATGTCCTTCGTTGACAATCTTTTCTCCTATAATGTGTATATATGTCCATTACAACATGGACATCATCCTCCAAGAAATCATCAACTAATTATTAATGACAAACCCGAGCTCAAAGGCGTCTCCAGGGGGGGGGGGGTGCAAGAGTGGGCAGCTGTCCACTCTTCCAAGGTGGAAATTGGTCTGAGACGTACAAGCGCAACCGTGTTTTTAAGGATCACTTCGTCAATATTGCTGAAGCATTATAGACATTATCTGAAGAGGGTCAGGCAGCAACAAGAAAAATGCATATCAAATACATGCAGCGGCGTGCAGATCTTCATTTTGTTGTGTCAGTAGCATTAATTGCCAAATATTTCTCTATACTGGAACCTGTGGCAAATACACTTGAATTGAAGGCACTCGACATAGTTAACGCTAACCATCACATTCAAACTATTCTCGTCATCGAGAGCATCGGGAAGATGCGGAGAACGTCACAGCTGACGTTTTGAAAGAAGCAGGCGACATTGCAAAGCATTTGAATGTTAATATAACCGCTACTAGCGTTGCAGGCCGACAAATGCATAGAAGCAACCCTCCAGCCGGAAATCTATCTGAAATTTGGAGAAGGTCTCTAATAATTCCTTACTTGGATTTCATCATATCATTTTTAGAATTCAGATTTTCTGCAGACAAATCGTCTGCAGTTTCATTGACACATTTCCATTAGAGTAACATGAGAGATGTTTCGTTGGAGGAATGGAATGAAAGTACTTCATTTTGTGCAACTTTTTACAACTTAGAAGGCACCGAAGTAGAAAAGGAATTGTAGTTCAAAATGTTGAATGAGGTAAAAGAAGCACCATCGAGGTTTTACAACAGTGGGAGTTGTTTTTTCCAACCATTAGAAAGGCGCTACTGGTTTTATTATTGCATGCCCCCCCCCGCCATGGACCTCCTTCCCTCATGAAAGAAGTTGGATTCAGAAAATTGCAACCCCTTCCGTTTTGGGCTGGATACGCCCTTGCCCAAGCTCTACCCTATAGTTAAATAAAAAGAACAAGAAGCGTTTAGAGTTAACAAATCTTCTTAAAAGTACAGAAATCACGTGTTTTCTACGAAGATGTACTTCACTGTATGTACGCGTCATCGATTTTTCTTGCCAGTTACTACAAGCAACTCTAAATGTAACGTCTGCCCTTTTATAGAATTATATATGATATCAAATACGAATTCTCGCCAAAAAAACTAGGTTTTCTTTAAATTTCTCTTATAAGGATTCTATCAATTTTTCATAAATCTCAACAAAAACAGGAAAAAGGACTCTAAAAGTCCCATCATGTGTTTAATAAATGTGCAAGGCGTACAGGATTTCCCGGCGGATTGAACTGTAAGCAATATATTTCGGAAACTATACATTTCCAAATGTTATAGTCTGAATTCTTTGTCAAAGACATATTTTTACCTTCAGTATTGAACAAAATTCGTGTTGTGTTCTTTTCATACTACGAGACTGTAGATATATATATTTTTTGGCATTTTGGTGGTCAGTAAATAAAATAAGTCTCTTGTAAGCAGAAATGCTGAATTACTATCGAAGATAATTCTATCGTTGTTAAATTTTTTATAATTTGTTTAAGTTTAATACTAATTATACCATGTAAGAACATTAAATTATTTTATGATACGAACAGCTATCAATTAAATTATTATATTACTTATAGTAATATTAACGTACAACTAACTTCTCAAATCGTATCTTTATTACCTTTTGACGGCAGAACTATTATAAAAACTGTAGGTTATATTTTTAAAATATTTGTTCCATTCAGAATTGGAACTTAAAACATCTGCTTACAACATATCCAGTACGGTACCAAACACGTAATAATATAATTAGTACTTAATTTTGTTTATTTTTGAACCTAATTTTAATTAATTGTAGATTTGCCCTTTGAATAAGTTATGATAAATAGTAACTACTGGATATAACACAAAGCATCCTGTAGTATACATCTGACACGCCTTAATTAAGTGGGAAGCCCTGTATTTACAAAAGTAAATTAGTGTTAAATATATTAAGTACGATCAAATGAAATTAAACATTTGACGAAACATAACTCTAAGTACAACCAAATATGTACAGCACTCACCCTACTTTCAAAGTAGATCACCATCAATCGATTTACAGTACGTTATGTCGCGCATGCGCATACCCAAAATATGAAGTAAAAGGTTGCAAAATGTGCAATTTATATTTACTATAAAATTTCGAAAACGTGCAATGAATGCGGATTACATTATATAAATATTCATTAATTGCAATCGCTAACAGCTTTTTCGAACGGCTGCTGGACACCGGCCTCTTCTCTGCAACGTGCATCTCCTTAGCGCTAAAGTGGAAGCTCGAGGAAGCTACTATTTAACATCTAAATGACAGAAATTAGTGACGGTTTTTGACATTAAAACGCCACGATTACCAACCGGATTGGGGAATACTTCACTATATACTGGGTTGCAGCACAAGATTTTTATACATTGGATGGTAATGCTGGAGATTCGAAGCTAAACTATAATTGACGTTTTGCCCAGAAAGCGAGCGCTGCACCAACCGAGTTACCATTACACCTTTAATAAGAGTAACAGTATATTCAGTAGTAATACTATAAGTACTTCAAAATAATCAGGTTATGCATCGATAACTTGTTGCATAATTACAAAGAGTGTCAGTTTGATAGTTTAAATAATCCGACCGCGAAGCGGGAGGATTATTCTGTCAAACTGACACGATTTGTAATTATGCAGGAAGTTTGAGATGTATAACCGTATTTAATTTGAAGTACGTATTGTATTTGATACGATTATTTATTGAGTAAATTAAGTAAATATAAACAATTTATTAATTTAAATACAAATTGGTACAATGGAAATTACAATTATTATATACTACGCTTTTTTTAACTCAGTTAGTATTTTCTGCGCTGGAAACATGGCTACTGCTCATTGAAGTGCTGGAAGTACTGAATACAAAACGTAAGAAATTGTTTCCATACGTACTTTTTTGTTTTCACTGTATTATGACGCTCAGTATTTCGTATACTTTCGTCTATTGAATTTAATGATAAATCTCCGAATCTACTCATTTTTGAACAGTTATTGATAAACGTCAAAATTTGACGGTCCTGTTAGTTTGTGTATTGTTGTATATTGATGTCGATGTGGTTACTATGGAAATTAAATTATTGTAAAATTTTTGATTGGTAGAGCTACTCTATGTATAATCAGATATTATCAGGGGTAATACAATAAGTGGTATGATTATTACCGATAATTGTTTGGAATATTAATGAATTGTAATCCCAAAGCTGAAAATACAACGAGTCCGCAGGACGAGTTGTATTTTCTTGCATTGGGATTGCCAATGAATTGATATTCCAAAAAATTATAGGTTATTAATCATACCACGAATAATATTTAGGACGACAATATATCGATTTGAAATAAAGAAAAATCGTGTCACCATTTTAATTTGAAGAATTTACAGAAATCAAAATCAAAAACTAACAACGTGAACACTAAAGAGAAAAATTAGGGTCATTTTATTTTAATTCGTTACAGTTAAAGGTTTGAATATTGAAGGTACAATTTTCGAAAAGAACGCGTGGACCTGTCTTTGTTGACACTTCGGTATTGGTAGTTGTAGCTATCACATTGTTTATGGAGTTAACCTTGTTTATTCTATTACAGTCGAGACTAGTTTCTTCTATATTTCCTCTCATTTTGTTCACAACTTCCTCGTGAAGCTTAGGCTGTATTGTAAGGTGTGGAGCAATGGAATTAGAATTACCATGACCAGTAATTTTGATAAGCTGCTGATCTGGAATACCTGCGTTTGCAAGCTGTGTAACTGCGGTAGATCGGTGACTGTGATTAGTGATTTTCCTTCGCTTTGTATCAAGCCCAGCTTGTTCTGCAGTATTTTTAGTCCATTTGGACAACTCACAAATCCCACGGGAGTATTTTTGTACCAACCTTTAGAATCGGCTAATTTCCAATTAGGATTTGGTGTAATGAACAGTCTGTCTGTTTTAATATGCGGCGGACGTTTCTCCATCAGCTTTCTGAATAAACGAACTGGACATATGTCTGGGTCAATTTCATTGGGAGTCAGCCATTTATTATTAGCACAACTTCTTGCACCTCCTTGGTTAGTCTTCGTAAATACTGGATTGTACACTAGTCTTCCTGTTTCATTGCCGTAATTGTCAAGCTCTTTCTGAAAATACGATACTAAAGCATTCGCTGCTTCGTTGCCTCTCCAAGCAAGTTCGGTAGCAACGATGTTGAAAAACTTCTTCTGCAAGCCTGCAGGTGAATCTTCGTCCCAACATTTTTGCAGAGATGACAGTTCCTCCTTAGTAAAAGCAGCAGCGCTTTGCTTACGTTTCTCCGGTCTCTTTTGTAACTGCTTTCTTTTGTAATCTCGTTCGTCCCTTGCACCTTTAAATTCTAGGTCATCAAATGGGTTGAATTTTTTTCCATAGCTTTTCAAACAACTTTCTTGTAGTTCCTTGGCAACAGTATTCCAGTGTGTTTTGATAACAGATTCTTTATAGTCTGTACCATCCAATTTCCGCATATTACAGGCATAATCTTTCAAAATATCTGCCAGCTCCGCAATTGTGGTATTTGCATTGATAACATAACCCCTGTTTGTGCAAAAATTGTTGAATTGCCTGGTAATTGATACTTTATTTCTTGCCGTATTCGACGGAATACTCTTTTCAACTTCCTCATTTATGATGCCAATGGACAATTGTCCCCAACGATCGCTCATATTGAAAAATAAAGATAACTGTCAAAACACATAAATTTGACGTTTATAATTTAAATCATTATTTTCACTTGACAGTTAGTAAAACAAAAACTAAGCAGGTTTATCACCGTGAAAATACAGCGACAAGCTATATTTTCACTGTAGTTCCGATTCTATTGGCTGAATTTCAAAATTTGAAATCCACTGATTGGTTGTTAAGCAAGGAGATATATTGTCGAAATTATACAAGGTAACTTAACTAAATTGATCGTTCTAATTGGTTGAAAATTATACGAAAAAAATAATCACTAAAATAAGGCTATAGTATGCAATAGTAGTGTCGTACCTATAACTATAATACGACAAATATACATAAACCCAACTATCCAAGTATTATGAGAAACAAAACCAGCAAAATCGAATGCAACCGAGGGTACGACAAAAAGAGTCTACATCACCAAAACTACTCACAGTTACCATAGAAGATAACTATGTTCAAAGAATTAAACTGGAAGAACAGAGGTATTACGATCGATGAAGAAAATCGAAACATATTTACACTTCGCTGATGATATTCTAATAAGTAAAAGTCGAAAAGAACTGAAACCATTACCAATAAATATACAAAGAATGACAACGAAGAGAAACTTTGAGTAGAACATCAATAAATACAGAGAGTATAGATATATAATAATATCTAGGTCAAAAGATAGAACTCTCAAAAAGTAACTTAAAAGCAGATCTAAACAGACCTTGTATGGGCATATTTTGGAAAAAGGCATGGTATTTGGAAATTGAATTATCTAATACAATGAAAGCTTGAACCTTCGACCAATACACACTACCAGTACTTACCTTTTTTATTATTAAATATATATAAATCAGCAATCAGATTACATATGTATCTATAAGCTAATGTGATGACTTAAGATCTATTTTTAAAGATTTTGCATTCTGGCTTCATGACTTCATGAGATCCCCTCCAGCGAAGCCAACTTCTTCTATAAATTGCAGGTCTGCTGACGATGTCCTTTCTAATCTTATTATTTCCTCATTCCATAGAATAGGTTGTAGCAGTGGGTTTGTATGGTATTCTAGCTTTTTGTGATGACTGATACTTATTTCATAGATGCCGTCCTCTACGGTGAAGATGTTTAAGTCATTGTGGATCGCCAGTTACCTACCAGGGGCGTATTAAGAATAGTTATTTTTATTTCCGAATGACATCTTTGGATGATTTCTGTATTTGACTTACTAGCACATTCCCATAATTCGATACGATACGTTCATACTGCTTTAATTATGGCTTTATAAAGCAGAAATTTATGGTATGTGGTGTGTTAAAATGATAGGGGTGATTTTCGTCCTATTAACCAATACGTTTCTTTTTGTTTCATATCCATTTATTTCCTATTCTTGGTGAGTATTCTATTGTCAAAGTGCAAACGTCAGTATTTGACTGTAGTAGGTTGGGAAATATCTGTATTGTTTATATGGATTGGTAGACAAGGGTACTTGCGTAGCGTGAGAGTCGCGTAGGACGACTTCAATTCATTTATTGCAGTTCTCTATTTTTAAAACCATTCCTGAAACGCATTTAATCAGCGTTGTAGATTGTATATTGTAGATTGTTTGTACGGGGAGGGTTGTTTCTGCCCTTTGACACTGTGGCCTCTTGTGCCTATTGTGCATGCTCTTCTGTCGCTAGTCGCTATCCAGTAGACCAGTCCCCTTTATCGGGCCTAGGAGTTTGTAGATCAGACTGGTTTGCGGTTGTATCCCGTTGGGATTAGTGCCCTCAAAGATTTGATACCTTCTACAAGCTAAGGCTTCGCCTTGGAATTTCTATGTAGGAGGCAATTTCCTCTTCCTCGCCACACAATGTCTGTGTCCCGTTAGGAGTCCTGTCACTAATCAAACTTGGGTCCTACTCAGTTGCAACACTATTTTGGTAAGCTTGTGGGGGTGCTTGGGCATCATAATTTTACTTTGTCTTTGTCGAGGTGAGAGTCTCCAGTGCTACGAATGTTTGGTTACGATCCAGTCTTTGACTGCTTCTCTCACTGTCTACTTAGTTAGACCGACAACAGGTTCAGGCCTTGTGAACGGTGTTTCAGATCCTGGTTTTGCTAGTTTATCTACGTTTTCATTGCCTTCTATGCCTCTGCGACCTGACACCCACACAAGTTTTACCTTGTTAGAGTTTGCCAGTGCTAGGAGACTACGAAGGCAGTTCCATACAAGTTTTGACTTAATCTCGTTTGAATTCAGTGCTTTCAAAGCTGCCTGACTGTCAGAGATAATAAGGATGGTTTTGTTTGTATAGGTAGCCCCTTCTTATGTTCTCTTCTATTGCTGCCAAAATTGCATAGGTTTCAACTTGGAATCTTGTGGATGTTTGGCCAAGAGACATGGAGGTACTACATCTTGGTTTGCTGCCGTATACACCAGCTTCTAGTGCTACTATAGACGTACTTCTGAATGTTCCAGTTATACAGAGACAAGCCAGTCTTTGAACACTAAGAAGCTGGTTTATTGTTGGTTTTTGATTTACTTTAAGCCGTCGTACTAATGAACCATATGTTATCGTCGGTCTTATCACCGTTATGTAAAGCCAATGGACCATTTTTGGTTTTAATCCCATTTATTTCCAAAGGTTCGTCTTCCCATCATCAAGGTTGTTTTTGCCTCGTTAGTGATTCTTTGCAAATGTTGGTTGAACCACCCTTGAATAAGCGACGAAGCTTGATGGATATTTGTCAAGGAAGTGAGAATCACGGTATTATTCGCGAAAATACCCAGTACTACATTACCTGTTGAAATCAGAAGTGAAAAATACGAATAACAGTGGTCCTAGAACACTGCCCTGAGGAACACCTGAGTTGTTAGGCTGTACAGATGATATTTTTACCCTTATTTTCGTTCTGGATTTGCAGTTAGTTTATTACGCTTCCAATAATTTGAAGAACATTGGGAAGTATCTAGCCGCAAGTTAAGATGGAACTGGACAGATCACGTTGGCAGAATGCAAGACGCAAAGAATAATCGAATGACGGCCGCAAACTCGAAAACAAATCGTGGCTCGCCCACAAATTGGATGGACTAGTAACTTGAAATGGAAAGAGCTAGGGAAGGCTTATATCCAACGATGGATCATATAGCTGTGATGATGATACAGCATTACTACGAATAATCGATTTATCTATATTCTTAAATAACTAGGAATCTATATAATAACAATTGATTTTTAATAGAGTGGCGACACAACCAGCTGTTAAATGTTTAACTAAATTTTCTACAAAGCAAGATTGGCGCTTATTGTTTGTAGAAGGGATTTGCTTAAAAGTAATTCGAAATCTAGAACTAATAATAAACATATCCTAAAAAGGAATCTATGTTAAGATTGAAAACTTGAATTTTATATAATCAATAAATATAAATAAATAGTAAATATTTAGATATTGCAGTATCTTCTGATTTGTATTTTGGGTTGCCTACTTTTAGAATTCTCTCCTGTGAATCGTCCTGTACATTAAAAGTATGTTTTCATCATATAAATTTCGCGCTTTTATCACCATTATTTAATGTAGGTATCTGTCTAAAATCCTTATATCATAGAAATAAGCAGTTAAGATATTGCTATAATTATTTGAAATAAAGCATTTTTACTTTTCCATATCTCCAATATGGGAATGTAAAAATTGTAAATTCTTCATCTCCGACTATTACTATAAGGCTTCAGGTCTCTAAAATTGTGGTCCCCTTAATAAGATTTACTTTGAGAAATCGACACAAATTTGCATTTAAATAAAAAGAGAGCTTTTGAAAAACTTTCAGAGCTTTTTTCGAACAGATATATCTAAGATTTTCTCTTCAATTTACAGCAACAATTTTCAAAAAATTAATTACTTCCGCCTGCGCCGTAATATAGGAAAGGGGTTAGCATTCCTTAATAAAAAGTACATGGAAAACTATCGAACAGCTTCCGGAGCAAAGCTTTCCAGATGGTGCATGCGCTACGATTCGGGATACTTCAGAATGGTGCACATCTGTGGGAGCTTTACAGACTCCAGTGAGTATCGTGCTTCGTCGCGTGGATCGCAGCATATGGACTAACGAGAAAATAAAATTTACACGGCTATTGATTAGACCTACTAATTTATGCCACTAAACACCGCGGGGAATTAATTAATTTAATTAACTTGCAGTGTATATACAAACACAGTTCGTGCTTAATATTTGTGAATGTTTATTGTATCGCGTTTTTGCATCTGAAATGTAATTAAAGTACCTTGAGACATTGGTATGCATCAAGTATGGTATGTGAAATTAATCCTGCATGTATTAATGTAATAAATTTCTAATATTTATGTGGTGGTAGCTTTCGATAGAATTCTTTAAATTTCACCAAAATTACTAACTGAATTTTCAGTAAAAGATTGGTATGCATCAAATCTGCATTATTTTATAATATTTATGACATTCCTATAGAGTTCTTTAATTTTTGCAAACATTACTCCCTGAATTTCGTATACAAATATGTCCAATAACACTCGAATATTCGTTGAAAAATTGCTATACTACTGTTTCGCTGAAATTCAGGAAACAATTTGTCAGGAATAATGAGTTTAGAGAGTAGCATTAATCCTATTCAGAAACACAAATTAAAAAGATATTGGGCTCGTCCGTAGATAAATGTTCTATTAAGAGCACGAAATTTAATTTTCTCACATAATTTCTACGCTTATTGCACCCAAACTGTGTTTAAACGAAAATCTGAAGATTTGTGTCTTTTTCCTGTTCCGAACTACTTAATTATAAAAATATTAAATCTTGTTCCAGGATGAATAGCAAAATTTATAGTATATGTGATACATTCAGAGCTATTCCACTTGAAAAAAATTATGAGACAAGTTTCAAAATTTCTCATCGTCCCAAGTTCCAAAATCAGTAAAAAAAAAGCTTAAGAATAGTAAAAATTCTTGTAAATATTAGATAATTAAATACTTTTCAAAGAAGTACAAAAGGCAAGAGAAGTCAAACTCTAATATAAATGTCAGACACAGTTCCCACTTGGCTCTTTTATGATGCTACGTGGAAATCATATTTTCTACACCTTACCCTAACATTCGTTCAATTAAGCACATAATTCCAAAAAGCATTAAATTTAATTAACGGGGTTCCACAAGAAACAGCTTTTGATGTATTTTGGTCAAAGAAAGCCTACAAATTAAGATTACAGTATTGAAGAAGACAAAGACACCTTCATTACTGGAAGAAAAACTCAAACCGATGATTGTGGAAGCCAAATGTAGCGGGTAATTGCGGAAGTTTTCCGGTTGCATGAGGCCTTTCATAAGGATGTTATTCTTAAACCGCCCAAGGAAATTAAAGCATGGATATGACGTAGATACCCGAAGGGTATAATTTCCGAAATAATTAGCACTAGAACTACGATATTTACTACTTCTTCAATGAGATTCAAACGAAAATTAATTAGTTGACTGATCATTTTTAGATTAGATATACTAATTTACATAAAAAAGTTACTGCATACAAAGCAACTCGTAGCACAAGTAGCCGTGCTTATGATTAATATCACAACAGGTCATTGGACTAAGCTACAAAATTTTGGAATAATATACAACAAATATATATTTTTTTTTCTTAAAATAGGAAACATCTCAAAATTTTCAAAATTGAAATATTAACTACTCTAAATCCGTGTATGCAACAATGAATTTTGAAACAGAAGTGTTAAGTAAAAATACGTTCGTAATTCCATAGCAAATAATTTTTTAAATTTATAACTTTATACCCTATTTACCATTGCCAGTAACCCTTTGTATACCATATATGTGCCTGGATAGATTTGTCGGCACCACCTTACATCTATTTGTTTAAAAATATAACTATATAATTGTTTAGTAATATTGAAGTTATAAACATTTTGTTTTACGCGCTTGCGGCTGCAGCTATGCCTACCTATTGTAGCCTAACGGTAAATTCTTACCGCATAGGGTTTGGTGTTCAAAATTCGATATATTTGATGTTTCTGTATTCTTTTTAAGCGACTAGAATGTGTTTAGATTTTCACAGAAAACCCTTTTCGCATTTATAATATTATACCACATTGCAAGTAACACGTTGTATATTATATACGTATCTGGATAGATTTATGGCACCACTACATAGCTATTTATTTAAAAACCTATTACAATTAATTATTTATTAATATAAAAATTGTGTACATTTTGGTGTAACCCGCTTGCGGCAGCAGCTACGCCTAGCTGTAATAGCCTAAAGATAAACCCTTGCTTTTCAGCAGAAGGTTTGATAGGTATTCAAAGTTCTATATATTTTTGTATTTTTTTCGTACAATAAGAAAGTAACATTTTCATATTAGAAAAGTGCAAAGTGTCTCAGTGTATATTAAATTTATAGAATAGAAGGAAATGTTTATTTTACTTAATTTTTTTAATTGGAAGGCAATATTGGGTTTTGCCGCATTTCCGTACATACAACAACAAATATGAAAACTGAAATGTCAAGCAAAACCATGGTTAGATTTCCGCAGCAAACCATTCACTAATGTTTAATGTAATACCATTTTTACCATTGCAAATAACTCGTAAGGATTTTACATAGAAAATAGGAAAACACGTATTATATACTTCCCTGGATAGATTTTCCTGCATCACTTGATGCCAATTTGCTTAATACTGTAGCAAAATTAATTATTTATTTATATATTACTATAATTATACTAATTTTGTCAGCTATGCGTAGCTATAATAGCGAAAATGTAGGCCCTTTCTTTTACCGCACAAAGTTTAATGTTCAAAATTCGCTATTTTTTAATGTCTTATATTTTTTACATGCAAAGAGAAAGCAACATATTAATAATACATTAATAAGTTAAAGAAAGTCGAGTTTATAATTATTTATTCAAATCACAAGAAATGCTTATTGTATTTAATTTTTTCAAAGTTGTAAGTCAATATGCTTATTGACTACTGCTGTATTTCTGTATATACATCAATAAATAATGAAACTGAAACGTCAGGCAACAGTAAGTTTGTATTTAAGGCAGCATACCCTTATCAAATTTATAATATTGTACCATATTTACCATTGCAAACTACACATAAGAGTTTTACATGAGAAATAGAACAATGTTGTATATTATTAAGTCCCTGGATAATTTTTTCAGCACCGCCTGATATTTATTTGTTGCAAATTTCTTCACAATTAATTATTTATTAATATTGAAATTACAAGCATTTTGTTTTAACCGCTTGCGGCAGCAACTGTGCGTAGCTATAATAGCCTAAAGGTAAATCCTTGCTTTTTATCAGAAGGATTAGTGTTCAAAATTCGATATATTTAATGTGTAACATTTCAATATTGTACTGAAATGTGCAAAATTTCCCAATTTATATTTAATTATTAGAATCGAAGAAAGTGTTTATTTTACTTAACTATTTTAAAATTGGAATACAGTACAAGCCATTGCTGTATTAGCTGTATTAGTGTAGCTGAAATGTCAAGAAACAATATTTTTTATTTTACAACGTTATACCATATTTACCATTACAACCAATACATAAGGGTTTTATTACCTGTATAGATTTTTGGCACCAACTTATAGGTATTTGTCTAAAAATGTATCACAAATAACTATTTATTAATACTGAAATTTTAAACATTTTGTTTTATTAACTTAATTTGAAAATTTGATGGTTTTGTTTTTCTGCATGCGAGAGGAAAGTAGCATTATAATATTATATTGAAAAGTGGAAAACTTTCCATTTTAGATTTAATTAAATCGAAGGAAAAGTAAAGTTTCCTTAATTATTCAAAGATATTCAGTATTGGCTACTGCTGTATTTCCGTTTGTACAATATTGAATCTGAAATGTCAAGCAACAATATATTTATAATGCTGCAGCAGACCCTTCCTAAATTTATAATGCTATACCATATTTGACATTACAAATAACACCTGAGAGTTTACATGAGGAACAGGAAAACGTTTCTTGATAGAATGTTCTGCAATACCTGATGCATATTTTACAAATACTTGATTTTTTCGCGCTTGCGCTAGCAGCTATGCCTAGTTGTAATAGCCTAAAGGTAGACTCTTGCCTTTACAGCAGAAGATCTAATGTTCAAAATTTGATATTTTTAATGTTCTTCTATTCATTTACGCAACAGAAAAGTAACATTTCAACATTATACAGAAAAGCAGAAAACTTTCCAGTTTACATTTAATTATCAGAATTGAAGTAAATGGTTATTTTACTTAATTATTTCAAAGTTGAAATTCACTATTGATTACTGCTGTATTTACAACAACGAATATTAAAACTCAACTGTAAAGCAAGAATCTGTTTAAATTTCTGCAGTAAACCCCCTCCAAATTTACAATGTTATACCATATTTACCGCTGCAAATAACGCGTATGTGTTTTACATGAATAATAGGAAACCTTGTATATTATACAGGGTAGTAATGAATTGCAGAGACAAACTTCTAGGGCTTAAAGTATGCATGAAAACAAACATTTTTCGTCAATAAATGTATGGTCAAAAGTGTTTGCTTTCAGGGATAGAGGTTCTCAAAGATTCTTTAACAAGCGCCTAAATACCTACTATTTGTTTCCATAACGACGTGGGAAGTGGGAAAGAGGGCTTTACTTATCGTGGAAACAAATAGTAGGTAGTAAATTGAGCTGCCTACATTTAGGCGCTTCTTAAAGAATCCTTGAGAAGCTCTATCCCTGAAAAAAAAAAGTTTGTGTTAATGTATACTTTAAGCCCTAGAAGTTTCTCCCTGCAATTCATTTACACCCTATATAGCACCTGTATCGATTTTTCTACAACATCTGATAACTGTTTGTTTAAAATTGCATCACAAATAATTATTTATTAATAATGAGATTTTAAACATTTTTTTACTCGCTTGTGTATCTGTAATTTCGAAAATGTAGGCACTTGCTTTTATCACACGAAGTTTGTTATTCTAGAACGGAGCGGGTTGCTCAAGTATACAAACTTAAAAAAATCCCTTACGGTCACGATTCTAGAATACTAACTACGTATTTCGCCAACTAAGTTGCCATATTCAGTAGGAACCGATAAACGAGAAATATCTAAAGTATCTGTGGCTAAGGAATACTCTCGAATATAAATTCTTCACCAAGTCATTAATGAAACTCCATTGCTAACCCATCTACAAACAACACTAAATCCCCATTAGAGTTTGTTACGATTTACTTAAGGAATTATTTTCAAGAAATGAATTACATCTGAGTTAGGTATTAATTGTCTATCTGAATTTACGAGGGTTGATTGATAACTAAAGTGTCCAATCCTATAAAATATGTTTGAGACAAGAGGAAACAATGAAACCGGTGTCAAAATAAAGGAAATTTATTGTACTTCAAACCTACATTTTTATTTTTCTACATAATCACCATTTAGTGTCACACATTTTTCCAAACACTGTATCCATTTCCTCATTCCGAGCATGAAGAAACTTTCTGGTTTACTCTTGATCCACTTCCGCACAGCAGCCTGAACTTCGGTATCCGACGAAAAATGGTGACCTTTCAATACCTCCTTCAACTTTAGGAACAATCAGAAGTCTGAGGGTGCCAAATCGGGGCTGTACGGAGGGTGAGAAACAACCGTGAATTTCAAGTTCGGCATTGTCTTTGTTGTTTCTCGGCTGCAATGCGGTCTGGTGTTGTCGTGGTGCAACCAGAAAGTGATCCTTTGCGACTTTACTCTACAGATATATTTCTTGAGTGCTCGCAAGGTGTCGCAGTATCTTGCCGAATTAATCGTTGTTCCCTTTGGTAGATATTCCGTGTGAGTGACACCCTTTGCATCCCAAAATATTGTGAGCATGCCTTTGTGTGCTGAGGGAACTGTTTTGAATTTCCTTACACCAGGAGATGAAGGGTGACGATATTCCATCGACTGCCGCTTGTTTTCAGGATCGTAATGATGAACCCAAGATTCGTCCCCGGTGGTGATCATCTCCTTGACGACGATACTGATTAAGGAGTTCTTGACAAACGTTTTTCCTCTGTTCTTTCATGACATCCGTCAATCGTCGCGGGACCCACCTGGCGCAGATTTGTCTGTAATTTAACGTCTGGATAATATGCTGCACTCTTTCTTGACTAATGCGCAGCTGCAGAGCAATTTCTCTTTGCGTAATTCGGCGATTTCCTTGAATCAGCGCATCCACTCGTTTTTGATTCTCCTCATGCGTCACTGAAACTGGTTGTCCTGATCTTTTTTCATCAAACACCTTCATCTCGCCTCTATTGCAGATTTTTGCACGTCGAACTCATTGGCTAACATTCTTCACATCCATACAAACATTGCCATAAACAGCTATCAAACGCATGAGAATTTCGATGGGCGCGCAACCTTCCAACGTTAAAAATTCTATCACTGATCGTTGCTTGGTATGCAACTCAGAAGTCGAGCTCATGACAAATGACACTATTACGCAACGAGGCGACACAGGAAACTGAAACTTTGTACGTTTAGACTAGACACTCGAAGCAGGCTAGAATTTGTTTCTATCCCCACTACTCGCATCAATCAACCCTCGTAGAAGATAAGCACTAGTTTTGAAAATATGGATGCTTTCATACTCCCTTTAGCGAAGACACTTTTTTCACAATTTCTAATCTTCTAATTAAATACCGTGCCCTATCTTATAAATATGGTGGACAACACTTTATTTATCAAGCCTATTTGTTTAAGTGAGCTGCATATTCTTTAAACCCAATCTCAATATTGCACCTAGTTTGCCCAATATATTTTAGATTACAGTAAGAACAGTCCATTTCGTATTTCCTCCACTCCTTCGTGGATTTCTTGGAGTTTTATATTCGATATTTTTAACGTTCTTGTATTTTTTCCTGCGGCTGGTAAGTCACATTTTAATATTTCATTAAATAATGGATAACTTTCCAGTTGTTATTTGATTATTGGTATCAAAAGAAATGTTTATTTTACAGTTGACTGTTTTCGTGAGCTATTAAATAGGGGTATAATTTTTTACTTTAACTGGTGTGTTTTCAATTTATTCGAAGGTTTTCGCCAACTACCTTTTCATATTTATGTTACCTGATAGAGTACTTCTAACAGCGATTCGTTAAAACTTGCTGTTTACAGAAATTGATTTTTAATAAAACATAGAAACTCTATGGGGTTTGATGGCCAGACCTTACGCCTTTTAAACACAGATCTTACCGCTATACTACAGCTGTTGCCAAAAGCGCGTGCATTAATGTCATTATTAAGTACTACAATTAAATGATGTTGAAAACTGTTATCGTTCCATTTCAAATGATTTAAAACAGAAACATTCAGTGAACGACATAATATACACGCTTTTCATAACTCTCATGCCCCAGTTGAAATAATAAACATGGTATGTTTAATAGCAAAAGTTACGTGTGAACTGTAATGTGAGTTGCCTACTGAGTAAGGAGTTAGCTTTCAAATGAGCATATTATTGTAGATTAGTAGACTCCAAAAATAAGCGTTCATATTTGGCTTTCCAAAATTTTCTCAAACATTTTGTCAAATGTATTACGCAGATAACTAAAGATGTTAGAAATCCCTATTAGAAGTATATCATTTGCCAATTCTTTAAACAAAAGCAACTTATTGGTGAACTCAGAAAAGAGATTAAACGTATATACTAGCTCCGTAAAGCGAGTCGAAATTGAATTTGACTGGATAAACCGAGATAGATTAAATTTGAACAACATGATAAATCGAATTAAGACGGTAATTTTCTAGAGCAGCACAGAGAAATAAAGTTGTTCATAATCTAAATTATTTAAACTTTTTTTAGTATACATAATTATGGTCACTAACATTTAACAGATTTTATAACATACACGGTGTTGTTTCTGACATACTCCTTAATACGTTAAGCAACCAAAGAAAGAAATTACTGTGATAATTAACCGACTTAATTCCAAGAGAAAATAACGTTTTAAAACTAATGAAGGTAACTCACATTCTATACCACGACTATGAGAGACTCTCAGGGTAAAATGCTGTAACAAGGACTTGAAACTCACTATGACTGTGTTTAATTTAGACAAAGTTGTGAATGTACAGTAGACACTATAAAGGAAGTCTTGACTTAAATCCATAACATGAATACCCACTGATTTTACAAAATTTCCGATTTTCCCCTAAAGATACAAATAGCACAATGGAATCTTCTCTATGATTGTTAAACTTAAATTTAATGTGTCACCCACCTTGTTCGTCGTCAAAAAAATAGTTCACTGACGTCTTACTTCGGAAAATACCACCAATCAGGCCCAAAATACTTGTTCCAACCAACTCGGCTCCGACTGGTACTTTCTTCACGATCGCCTTCCCGTTCTAATTTATGGACTCTTATTTAGCTTCTGCACCTTCTAACTTTTCCAGGATATCAATCGCAATTATAATTACGCAAGTAATTGCTTTTGCTTCAGAACATTTAAACACATCCACTGTTCCTATGAAAATTTATTAACCAGCTCACGACAAACTTTTACAATATTTTGTGTTATAAATCTCTCAAAACAACTATCTGATTCCAAGACTTTTTATATGAGGTACATAAATACACACCTCTTTAGATTTTCTAATTTTCTCGTAACCAATCAATAGTAACTTTTATTTTTCCTCCTACCAATGAGGCTAAACATTTCCAATCAAGACAACCTATCTACAAACAAATCTCACGATACCTACCAACCACAAGACACTGCATGCAATGGATAGGGATTATTATCTATTCCTTCAATTCTAAGAAATTAAACGAATTATTAAAAATTTACTTTTGAATTGAATTAGGCCAAAAAGGAAACAGATTACAAAAAGCTCCAAATCCCAACACAAATCACCTCTGACCTGTGACTGATGTACTGATGTACCTTCACAGCCCAATATGATATCATAGCAATGTATATTTATATATCTATATTTATCTTCTTCTGTGTATAGGCCAATGGGCTGCTAATTATCTACAATAAAGTAAGTTCTGTAATCCGTCGAACAGAGAAGAGAAGTCCCATTATATGGTTTACGATTATCAAAGATGTTCGTATGATTACCGGGACCGACGGTTTTACGTACCCTCCGAAGTACTACCGGTTACATATTAACCGGTGTCTGCAGTGCTCCTCTATGCAACCTATTATATATATATATATATATGTGTGTATGTATCTATGTATGTATACGGATATTCAATTTCTCAAAAATCGTTAGAGACACTTGTGGATAAGTTTTCTATTTAAAACAATATTTAAAAAATGCTGCCAGCGCAACATACTACAAAAATTAGACGTCTTCAAAAATCCTTCTATGGCAAGAAAAGTAGCTATCTAATGTCTGTAAAGGAATTTTCTTAAATAAGGAAGGAAGAAAAAATATTTTCATTATTAACAGCCTCTTTTGTCCGCTGCTGGGCACCGGCGCCTTCACTGTCACGTGTTTCTCATCAGCGCTAAACTAGAAACACGGGCGATCTAAAGTGGAATCCGAACGACATAATGACGTGAAACTGAAAAAAATATCGCCATCTGTTAATTAATATTTGTTAAATATTAATGTTTTGTTTTAATTTCAGATTAATTTCGAAAAAAAGAGTGGCATTATGCACACTATTTGTATTGTAATTAAGGAGATCCTAAAACGGCCTAGCAAATAAAAATTAAAAATAACTTTTGACATCAATAAACTATTATATTCGTTTCCATGTCAGCCACGGGGCTTAGGGCCATCTACCTGAACTTTGGAAACTACGAACTGCAGCCAATGTAAAAAGCAATACATATATATGCATATGTACGAGGGGGTATTGATATCTAGTTAGCCTGGAAAGTTTCTAGTAAAGAAAAGTGAATCTGGTTACTACGGTTGCAACTATAATGTTTTATAAATAAGTTGTCAAAGTTTGACATCCATAAGTTGAAAGGTGATCAAAATGCGAATTTTTGAAAACAGCATGTCTGAGAAAAGATAGAATTTGAAAAAATCGAGTTTCGGTCAGTTACTAGATATTTATTTTTGAAAGGGTTATCGGGGAAAGAAATTTTTGCTGATGTGATAGAAACCTGAAGTAATCAGTGTCCTTTATACGCCACTATTAAAAACTGGGTTGGGGAATATAAAAGAGCAGGATCAGATGTGAAAGATGAGCACCGCCCTGGAAGAGCAATTTCTGTGACCACTCCGGATAACATTGAAAATCGACGTATTGGGATTAAGAATATTGCACAAGAGACTAAAGAGCAATCCAAACAGTGGAAGCATGTTGGTTCTCTACGACCCAAAAAATTCCCTGTTCAAAATTCGACTGAGAAGATTTTTGCTTCAGTTTTCTGGGACAAAGATGGGATAATTGTGATAGATTATTGGAACGGGGTAGAATTATCACGGGAGCATATTATACTGGGTTGTTAACTAAATCACCTAAGACAATTGTGGAAAAATGCCGCGGAAAACTTACCAGAAGTGTGCTCTTTTTGTAAGACAACGCTCCTGCTCACAATTGGTTGATTGCACTGCAAAAAATAGATGAAAATGGTTATTGGTTATTATTTTAATAAATATTGTTACTATTCCAAAATAACGGGAAAATATGAACCCAGTTTACACATGACGACGTTTCCTTACAAAGAGGATTCGCTTTCTTTGTTGTTTAAATTAGTTGTTTCTCAACAGTGTCCTCCCAGAAACTTTTTCTGATTTCTTTAAACATTTCACTTTTTTAGACTTATAGTTAGTTAAGTTGGTATAAAATCCGCAAGAAGATAAAGACAGAAGTTGCTTTATGAAATATTATATTAGAACAGCCAATTATGTTATGCACTGCAGCAAGTTCTAAATTCACTTATATTAGTTACCTGATACTCTATTGAATCATTAACACGTTTTCACTAATGCATCGTGCCAGCAGCGATGCCCAGAACATATAATTTAATTTATATAGGTTTGAAATTTGCATTTCTCGCAGCAATTCGTGATTGAAATTTACAAACAAGATTGGGTCCTTTGATAATTGTTTATAAAAGTATTCATCCTAGCCGTCACGCCGTTTTGCTAAAAAACTTCAAACATTTTTTCGTACTAATTTTCCAATATATGTATATTCACAGGCACCTCTAGAATAACTAAAATACCTACACCGATATTTAAAATAGTTCATAAATTTCTTGCACTTATTAACATTTTTGTATTAGAAACTCGTTTTGAACATACATAAAATCTTCTACTGGCAATTGGACGGCCAAACACAAATATAACAGCATATTATATAAGGAAGTGCCTTTCATGATACACACTTCGTTAACTCATTCCGCATCCTCTCTGTCGCAACTCCTTACATACCACCGAAGGTGAATTTGAACTGCGTCGTACATGTAAGCCACGTGGACAACATTAATCGACTACTCTTAAATTATAGAAGGGGTTTGTTTACCAAGAGTCGTTAGCCCCTTTCAATAAACTTTCAACTCAACCAGCTCCTTAACAGACTGATGACTCAATGAAAAACTTGAAACTACCTGATTAACAAGCAGGCTGGCAATTAACCAACACAGCTCCCTACATGAAAACAAAACAGCACCAACAAGCACCCAATTGATATAACAAGCTTCTAACACACAGTACAGCTACTGAGCACACAGCTTAACATTTAATTAAACACTCAACTCTAATAATAAGATAGAACCACACAACTATCACAATAAATTAGGAGCACACAGCCCACTATTTAATTAAGTGCACACTGTACTAATAATGAGCACACATCTGTCGTCATAAAGTAGGTCACACAACACATCATTTGAATAAATATGTACAGCACCATCACTAAACACACAGCTCTAATAATAAAAACAGCAACACTTAACTATATTACAAAGACGTACCACAGCTTATTGACGTATACATAATCTCATTAAATATTATATTCCACAAATAGTCAGATGGAAGGGGCAAACAAATAGAATTGAGAAGTGTCATAAGAGAAAAATCTACAAAATATAATACCTCTAGGCCGACCCTCATAAAAAACTGGACACCGGAATCCCAAGAGAGTAGAAAGCAGCAAAACAAGACGAATTCCTAATAAATTAAGAAGAAGAATATAAAAAATATAAAATGAGATCATTTGAAAGAAAATATTGCAACTAGAGCTTCTTCCAACATTTTTCTAGTGACACTGATTATATTCAAAGTATGTTAGAAGACCAGGCAGAGTAGTGGCCGCGGCGCTTGGCTTCGGAGATATTCCACCAAAATCGCTCAGGTTCGACTCCTGAGCACTGCATTTTCCCAGGGTATTTGTGGTATCTTAGTTATATTTGGGAGAGGCTTCATGGATGAAACATGAAATGTACTGAACCGGGATAAGCTGGGTGGGATGAGAATCATGGAGTTGTCTTTAGCAACTCAATGATGCTTTATAAAAAAAGTATGTTAAGTTACCTTCCCTTCTGACACCACATAACAATTTGAGTTTTTGAGAATTTCATAATCAACGACAGTTTTTAGAACTCTGATGGAAAATTCTTTCGGGCAGTTTTGTACTGAATACCTCCAAGTTGCAATACTATTACTGACATTACGAATATATCATTAAATAATACATGCATTCCAGTCCAGTATGAATACCGTTTAACAACAATAAAATAATCGGTTGCATAACGAAGCACTAAAAATAAAAGGAAAATCAACGTCCGTTTATTTCCCACAAGAAGGCGGGACGCTATAGAGTTCAGTCGGGTTCCGCACCGGAACCTAAGCCCCTCTTCAGCCAGTAATGGGAATGTAAGCATAGGAAAGACCAGGAAAATGGGATAATGGAATTTCGTGGATGATACTGTCGCAGCATTTACCTGTGTAACACAGGAAAACCACTAAAAACCTGAGTCAGGACGGACGGCCCGGGGGTTCGAAAGCAAGACCTCCCGAACGAAAGGTAGACGCTCTACGACTGAGCCACCTTCCTCGGGTATCACTGCACTGCGGACGTCGATCAAACGGTATTCGTAGTTCAGTATAATCCGCGCTGGTCAGTACTCGGATAGATGGACCAATATAGTGGTATATGCAACCGGTCGTGCTCCGGAGGGTACGTAAAACCGTCGGTCCGGTTGTTACACGAACATCTTTGACAATCGTAAACCATGTAGTGGAACTTTTCTTGTCTGTTCGACAAGTTAGGTTAGCTTCATGCCCGGCATACGTGCAAAGAAGGCTTATAGAACCTACTCCATTATAGTTAGTTAACAGGTCATTGGCTGCCTATACACTGAAGAAGAAGAACAATAAAATACAGAAAATCGTTAAAAACTCGGGTATTAGAGCTTAAAGAACAGGTTTTGTGTAGTTGTAGAGGTAAAGCGGAAATAACAATGAAGTCATTATAAATAATTATTGCTAGCAAACTGTTAAACAATTCGCAGCTCAAATGTCAAGCGTCATAACCGATTGAACAAATAAAACCCGAAATGTGTTCTAAAGTAAAGGACATTTTGTTGTTCGTATAGGCAGTAATACAATAAACAGCAGTAAAAGAACGCTATGTTGTATATAAAATTCCCAAAAATTATCAGTTAGATAACCTTAGATGTTTCTGTGTTCCAAAAACATGTTTTAGTCAAATTTAGCTAAGTTCTAAAATACGCACCTTTGTTATTTCTGTTGGGGTTAGGTTAGACGTCAGCTACAAAGTTATGATGTTACTTCCTGTCAATTGTCATAGTTTTTTAAAACTACACGCCACTATAAAAGTTCATTTCAATCAAAATTATTATATATTAATTTTTTGAAAATCTTTCGTAGAAACGCAGCGTTTTAAATTTTCTCTTAATATATACAATTGACGATAGAAAGCGATTTGGTGCCAATAAAGATGCAGGTCACCAAGGATTCTGCTTGTAATTTGTATTGGATAAGTTAATAGGCAAATCGTTACTGCAAACACACAATGACAGCGTCATCGTATGTATTTGCGTCAATAGTTTCGACTATACACACACAACCACTAACATTTTTTTCCTAAAACTCCATATACTATTTCATGTATTCCTAAGATTTCCTTGTCTACTTAGTAACTTTGCAATCTGATAACACTGCATGGCTTCGCATATATATACAAGGAGAAGCCTAGAATAACTCTGCATTTGACTAATACGAATGTAAAACGGTAGAGCATTGGATTTGAGTCGTGCGTGCACCAATGACAACGCCACATATGGAAACATGAAACAAAGAAATGACTCACCAATCGGTTTCTGCTATTAATTACAGTATTGTAACTCACTGGGGCCCCACCTCCTGCACTTGGTTGAATGGACAGTCTGTTGATAATTCTTGGATTAAATGATTAATCCTTTGATTGGTGCTCTCTGATGATTGTTAACTTCCACTCCATTGATCATTAGATGACTTCTTCTGGTTTAATACAATTTGAACAACTAATAATTAGTTGCAGTGCTGCATTTCCGTAACGGTCAATGGGGAAGGGTTGACATCCACCTATTTTTCTGTGACACACGCGACAATCTAGAACGTATATATCCCAGAATTTTAGAGCCTAGGGTCTCGGTTCGCAATCTGTGTCCTCTAAAGAGGCAATGGGGAAGGAATACCATCCACCTATGTTATTGTGAGAGCTGTGAGAACTGCCTAGCAAGTGCATGTAACACAAGAATTTTCGGGTCCCTAGAATTCAGGTTTGCAATTCATGTAAAACATCGTGGCTAGCTACACCTTTAGAGGCTTTCAACATTCTGTCTTGTATTTTTTCACCCACGAGGTCAAGTTGCGGCCCGATATTTAATAGTGCACACATGGTAAACGTAGATGTTATTCAGATTTCCTCTAAATAAATACCGTAATATTCTGATTATTTTCAAAGTGTAATAAAAATGTGAATTGTTGTAGTAATGTTGAAACGAACCTTTTATTTTAAAGTTGACTTGAGGTAAATTATTTTGGTTGCTATGCAACTTCTTTAATTATAGAAGTACAACTAGCTTGAATGTAATTTTACAGAAAATGAAACGTTCTAATTTTCAGGATCTTTAGAGGAAAACGTTGTGATAACGTTGGTGTATTTCAGGACAAATATTTCAACTACTTGGTAACTATAATGGCCCAATAAAGTAACAACAACAAACTGGAACTGTAGACTGTATAAGATAGGTTCTTTCGGCCAAATTCATTTAACTTTCTGTTATTTTAAATTCCCTTTGCCACGTTCAAAGCTAGAAATTCATTTTGCTGTAACACAAATTAATGTTTAATGAAACCTCATCTCGAACTGGTAAGCTACCTACAACAAACATGTTCATACATGAAAGTAAATATTGCTTCTTTGAGTATGCGGTTCGCTCGACCTCCGGTTTCAGTGCTGCATGTTTACCTTTTAACCACTTTCAGGTTATAAATTAAACGCGTCGAATCCAATAACGCCGTGTTGCGACTTTCGATTAATATTTTCTTCCTTAAAAAGAGAAAACGTCGACATTAAATGGTTAGCTATTTTATGGCCCTGACCTAAGTATGATGAATGCTGATGGGTCGGCGGCGTTCAGGAAGTATTGCTGCCTCTCCAAGAGTCTGATGCTCTGATTTTGCTCTCCCGCACGGCGCTCTTTCCTTTCAACAGATATACCTTTTGAAATCATTTCTTGGGCTTATCATTAATTACTTTTGCGAATTGTCTTGTTAGATACTTCAAGAGCTTCTGATATTGTATAAAAATTTTCATTTTCTTAATTTATTACTACTGCCATATTGCTATTACATCGATTTAACCACTGAAAATAGTATTAAGAAGTGGCCTCACTTTAAAAATTAAAGAACAACATTGAAGTTTATACACAGTCCTTTAAAATATTTTTCAGTACATTCTCTATCTGTTTCAAGTAGGTAGAGAAAGGCAAATAGATTTAAAATTACAGCAATTAAGCTATGTATAGTTGTTACACGCCAAATAATCGTTGAACACGGGCTCCTCAACTAGTACAGGGAGTAGGGAGGGTTCGCCTAACACAATCATTGGAAGAAAATTTTTATTTAAATTATGCACGGAGTATGTCGCAATAACTGAGCTTCACTCTTTTAAGTCGCAGCTTAAATGAAAACATACTTACATAGGTTATCCAACAATGCTTATAATATTAAACAATGTATCAAATAAAGAAGTTTGGTACATTTACAAGACAATGTGTAAACCACCAGCCAAAATCAGTTCTATCATAATTTATTATTTTACAACAGAAAGGCCTTAAGGCGTCCAAACCTGTAGCTTGCGTCGCCACTGACTACGAAATTTACAGTAAAATTTAAAAAAGAAAAAGAACTACATAGTCAGTATCAACTAAGGTGGCAACAAAAATACAAATTAATTGCTGAATCTATTAAACAATAGGCAATCGAATATTGCTATATTTGTTGATAATATTACTACATTTACGTCTCATAAATCGAGACATTTAGTAAACGAATAATCATTGCTTACAAACTTCACTAGTAATTAATAATACCGACAGTTTTTATCTAAAGTCGGCATCGAGGCGAAGGAAGTCAGAAGGTGGGCTTACATTCGGTAGACACCTCCAAGTATAGAAGACAAGAAAGGAGACCCAGGTTGATGTTACTAGATAGTGGCATCAAATTGCGCAATATTAGATCGGATGATGCACTACTGTATCAAATGGTACAATCGGAATAGCGGAAAAACTACCGAAAAAGTAGGTGTGTTTAACGCCAAAAAGCGATAATCTACGGCACAGAGTTTTTGCTGGAACGATAAATCTTCGCGAGATGTTGCACAGGTAACGGGGTTAATTTTATTCACATCGAATAGAAAAGGAAACCACACGGTATTCCCAACTATATTATTGACTCCTGTGTACACAGTGTGTGATTTAGTTGTCGCGTTTTTAATAGAAAAATTGGTATACGATAAATTGACAAGAGCAACTTAGGCCTCAGAAATAAGCGCAGACTACACGTCTCCAAGGGCAAGCCTGCCAGCGCCGGCTTTAAGTAACAACCCCTCATGCCACTGTCGGAAATCTGTTCACAAAGCGCATCTTAAAAACACAAGAAACAGTGACAACTCTCGCGCTAATCGAAAGGTAGCATAGGATGCACTGTTTTAGGAATTGGAGTACTGGGATGAATCTAACGACCGTTGAAATTCAAATTCACGTGCACAAAAACGGACTAAAGTCACAAAGTAAAAAAGTAAAACAAAGACCTCCATATTTATGCAACATACCATTTAAATTAAACTAATTTTCACGTTTGATTGGTCAGTCTATGCTCCTGATAAACAATTAGCATCTTTATAGCTTGAAATTTACTAGTTCTTCTGCATCCTCCTTCATCGAAATACGGCGAAAGCAGGTACGAAACGACTACATTAGTTCTGGTATTTGCATTGATATCATTTTTGATGTAGTTGGCAACAAGTTGTCTATTTAATTTAGGTCTGGTGATTGCAGTCGCCAATGTAACCTGATGTTATTTGCCGGTATCTACGATTAACTCTATGACAGGGAGCAGCATCGTTTTGGAAAATAAACTTCATTTAGCCAATTAGGCTATTTTTATATATATTAGACTATCCTACTAGGCGTTTTGTTATCCTGCAGTACTCAAAAACGGCATGTAGCCGATCTCTTAAAGAAACCCTATTTCGCATTATAATAGTCTAATGGTGACGTCTTTACTTCTTGAAAAGCAGTGGCATTTTAATGCTCTCCATTACATCGTGTAACTCTAAGACTGAGCAGGCTTCCTTTCACAATGGAAGTTCCGTTAGACTGGTAACTTTGTATGTGCGAGGTCGGACAAATATGAAACGGGATTGGCACTACTGCGGACGCTATAAGAAACTGACTGTTTCCAAATCATATTCAAATTGTAGCTGGAACTTTCGCCTACACATAGCTAAAACGGCATCCTGTCAGAACTTGCGTGGTAGGCTGTGCATGCGAATGAACAAGTTAGTGCAGCTGTCACATGGGACACAAGTCAAACATGGAGCTGAGAGCGAACATTAAGTTTTGTTTCAAATTGGGGAAAACGGCCACGGAGACATTCGAGATGTTGAAAACTGTGTACGGCGATGAGACCATGTCCCGTACTCGCTTTTTCGAGTTTTCGAGGTCGGCAGGACCTTTACGATGATCGGAAGCCGGGTCGTCCGATCACAACGAGAAACCCCGTGACGATCGAAAAAGTCCGACAACTTGCGGCGGCTGATCAATGACTGACACTGAGAATGATGGAGCAGGAGCTGGGTATTAGCCGTGAAACCATTAGAACCGTTTTGGAGAAGGATTTGAAGAGAAGGAAGGTCTGTGCCAAATTTGTCCGCACAATTTGACAGCTGAGCAAAAAGCGCATCGAGTGGACACCTCCAGCGACTTCATTGTAACAGCCAATAGTGACCCAAATGTTCTGGATTCAATTGTTACTGGTGACGAGTCGTGGTGCTTCCAGTACGATCCAGAAAGCAAGAGACAAAGCATGGAATGGCGATCGAAGACGTCTCCCAGGCCAAACAAATTCCGTCTCCAAAAATCGAAAGTGAAGACCATGCTGATCACTTTCTTCGACAGTCAAGGCATCATTCACAAAGAATTTGTGCCACCGGGTGTCACCGTTACTAGCCTGTACTACAAGGGTGTCATGACGCGTTTACTAAAACGCATTCGACGTGTGCGACCGCATTTGGCAGCCTCCGGCAAGTGGCATCTCTTACACGACAATGCCCCTGTGCATTCTGCCTTGATTATGAAGACGTTTTTGGCGACAAGAAATGTCCCGGTCTTAGAACATCCTTCCTATTCGCCGGATCTGTCTCCAGCGGACTTCATGCTGTTTCCTCAGCTGAAATTGACCCTCAAGGGAAGGCGCTTTGACGACGTGGAAGACATTCAACGGAATGTTACCGCCGAATTAAACGCACTTCCTCGCGACAAGTTTAAGCAGGCTTTCCGCGACTCGTATCGTCGATGTCAACGGTGCGTAGAAGTCGAGGGAGATTACTTCGAAGGACGCTAGAGGTATTTTCACCTTTGCCTACCTCACATGCTTTGTGTTTGATCAATCCCGTTATATATTTGTCCGACCTCGTATGTAAACATATTGAAGATCTGCAAGAGCGAGACAATGATTTGAGTGTACACCAATCTATTAAAGAGTTAGCAGGAAACTACAAAAAAAGGAAACCGATGAATATTGTGAATAACCAAAATGAAATAGTATTAGATATAGAAGAAAAAAAGGGTATATGTAAAAACTACATAGAGAGGACGACATTCCGGCGGAATACCTAAAACATATAGAAGACATCGCAATAGACAAGCTAACAGACCTGTTCAATTGTATATACACATGCGGCATTATCCCAAAAGAATGGTTACGCTCGACCTTTATAGCGATACCGAAAAAACCTAAAGCACAAAGTTGTAAAGATTTCAGAACCATCAGTTTAATGTCACACACACTATAAGTATTGCAGCGAATTATGTACTATAGAATTAAAGAGAACTGCGAAGAATATCTAAGTAATTCTCAATTAGGATTCCGGGGACAAGAGAGGCCATGCTTGCTATGGTGGTAATAGTGGAACGATGCCTAGAAGTTCACAAAGAAGTATATGCTTGCTATCTAGACTATGTGAAGGCTTTTGACAAAGTCCAATACAAAAAGTTAACAGCACAATTTCAAAAAGTTGGTCTAGATGGAAAAGATCTAAAAATAATCCGAAACTTGTATTGGAATCAGAAAACCACAGTACGAGTAGAAGCCGGAGTAACGGAAGAAATAGAGATTGCAAGGGGTGTTCGCCAAGGATGCGTACTATCTCCTTTACGATTCAACGTATATTCGGAATTATCCCATGAATTAACTCATACGTAACTGATCATGGCAATCTAATAAGAAAGTCATATTTTCGGCAGAATTTTGAGAAAATAATTAGCTAAAATATTAGTGCTGCAGTACTTACATCCAAATAGTTGAAAGTAATTAGCGAAGTTATGTTAAAGTCCAACATCCATTAGGGACTTAGATAATACAATATTTTCAGCATTACTTTAAAATTCCTTCCTCTATAATTTTCATTTTGAACAAAATACGAATACGTTCAAAATAATTAATTAACTAAATTACTGCTATAAAGCTTAAAATATTTACGAAATCCCGTGGTTCGTATAAGGATCAAGAAAAGTTGGAAATTTGAGCACATCTTAAAAAGCCGAACTTCCTGAAAGTTCAGCTTTAGTATTCGCGGCCAGATACTCTGCCTTCCTCTAGCTTCTTTACAGTTCCTGTTTCAGGAATATACTGCATAGTCATCACCATCAGCTTCATTATTCATTATCTCCGCTCTCGTTTAACCACAACTTTGTGAACAATATATTGTCAGGTACTATCTTAGCACTGCCCCTCTACATAAAAACTAATTAATGTAGTTCTACTCTTACGCATTTAACGTCGTCAGAACACAAATTGACTTATTGTTGAATATTGTTAGTTTCTAATAGATCCACAGCTTTATGAAACTTCTTTTAGATATAATTGATTTATGTTAGAAAGAGCCAAATAGGTATACAGGGTGTTTCGGGAGAAAAAGTAAATAATTTGGGCGGTTGTAGTAGCGACTTCTTCTTCTCTTCTTCTGTATATAGACCAATGGCCTGTTAATTTCCTACAACAGAGTAGGTTCTGTGAGCCCTCTTTGCACGTATGCCAGGCAGGAGGCTAACCTAACCCGTCGAACAGAGAAGAGAAGTGCCACTACAAGGTTTACGATTGTCAACTATGTATGACAACCGTAGTTGTAGCGACTATTTTGAGTAAAAAGGTTGAGTTAAACATGTACCCAACTCTCAATGGATACGATACGAGCTACAGCACTAGTAAATTGACAATTATGATACGTAATAAAAAAATGTTAACGAGTTTATAGTTATTTACTGTTTGAATAACATACAACACAAGTATTTGAAAAATAATTTACTGATCACAATAAATGTGAGTAGCACTGCCACACACAACGCACTTTGCAACTGTTGTAATACTGTTATTTGTTGTTCGTCTGAGGTTGTTTCAATGTTCCTTTATCAGAGCAGTAGCATCCACAATGAGAGTCGTTGTCTTGTATTTACTTTTTCTTTGCATACTTCACTATTCATTCATCCCATCAAACATAAATCTAAACGAGCTAGGTCTGGAAAACTTGCTGGCCAATGAACCTTACAAAATGACTATAATGCACAGGAGCTCTGTCATGCTCCTTGAACACACGAATTTTGTAGCCAAGGCACTATCGAGCCAACAGTAGTTACAGCTACAGAAACCGTACACTAACACCATAGTAGTATATTCATCATGGATAAAGGTGTGCGGCAACAACACTTTTAATTCCAAACAGCTTAGAAATGACTTTAGATAAGTAGAAAGGGGCAACTATTTGTGATCGCAACCTACCTAAATTAAAAAGCCAAATAAAACTACTTAAAGAGAAGCAATTTAACAGCTTTATCTCTGTATCCATTAAAAAATGGACACTTATTTACTAAGAATACTCAATACTGCTAAGTGCCTCCCAAAATATTTACTATTTCTCCCGAAACACTCTGAATAGATTAGTAAGGAAAATTTAAAATTACTCGTACCTTATAATATACAATGTGATCATTTTATATTGTGACAAGTAGGTAGGTTATATCTCTCATATGTACATGGAATGCAGTGTGAACTTTTCTTTTAGCTATAAAATTTTTTTTTACGTTGAGACCCATTTGGGCGTGCATATGTCAATTCCTGGTTTGTCGAAACTTAAGAAAATTCTATACGAAGTTGTTGATTTGTACTGATTCTTGTAGTAACACTAATGTATTCTAATAGCAAGAAAACGGATATGATGTAGATTTTGGGAGAAAGCAAAGGGGCGGCGGACTTAGCAATACGACGACATGCACAAAGGTATCCGGATAGCTCCCTTCCATCACATACTGCCTGTAGGCGTATGGAAATAAAATTTGGGGCCATATGAACAGTTTTCCAAGACAAAGGTCAGACAACGACATGTCACAACTGTAGAACCTGAAGCGGCAGTCACCGAACAAGGAACTGGCAATCCCCATATAAACCAATGAATAGTTGCAAGAACTGTAGGGTTTAGCCAAAGTTCAGTATTAAACTTTTTCAAAGCAAAGCGGTTTTATCCTTACCACGTCATATTAGTGCAATACCTTAATGAAGATGACTACCCACGTCGAGTGAATTTCTGCCAATTTTTAGGAAACTACCTATCTACGGTTTTTAAGAAATATTCTATTTTCTGACGAAGTGATTTTTTGTAAAAATGGGTGTCTAAATAGACGCAATTACCATTTCTATTCACAAGATAACCTACATTGGAATCAGCAAGCCCATGTTCAAAGAATGTTTACTGTAAATGTGTGATGTGGTATCGCTGACAACTTTACCGTTGGTCCCGGTTTTTAGAGGGCAATTTAAATGGGGAAAAGCGTTTATATTTTTTAGAAAATGATTTGCCTCAACTTTTGGAAGACATTCCTCTTTATGTTAGACAGAGTATTTAGTTTCAAAATGATGGAGCACTTGCCCATTTCCATAGAACTGTAAGAAACTACCAAGATGAAACTTCCCAACAACAGACTAATAGCAAGAGGTGCAAGTCATCCTTGGCCTCCACGTAGTCCAGATTTGACTCCTCTAGATTTATTTTGGTGGGGTAAAGTTGAAAACGAGTTGCTTTATTTTATAAACACATCTTCAACTTCTATATCACATATAATGATATAACTGTATACTGTACAAAGTTGTTCATCTATCATCCTACTCGAATAATTCGCAACAGCTTGAAAACGGTGTACTTCTTATCTAAAAATAAGTGTATTACATTTTATTGATTAGATGTGTAGTAGATATTTACAGTTTTCGAGATAATTCCGTT
Organism: Limonius californicus; assembly: GCA_014611495.1. Classification (NCBI taxonomy): domain Eukaryota; kingdom Metazoa; phylum Arthropoda; class Insecta; order Coleoptera; family Elateridae; genus Limonius; species Limonius californicus. Next base: position 39,342 of record JABXWE010004895.1, read on the forward strand.
TGTATGAAAAACGAAATTACCACGGAAACTCTGATATTTCATGTTATATAGTTTGAATTTTCCAAATGGATTCAGGATGTCTACAAAAAGCTATGTTAGAAAATGACGGAACTTTCCGTGTTTCACTTCTTAAACAGTTTCAGGACTCAAAAAGTCCTGTAACTCCGTAATGAAGCATTTTCTTGTATAACCTCATCTGAACATTTAATTTGCTATACGTCCGTACGCAAAATGAAACATTTTAATGCAATTATTGTCGAAGTAAACGACAGGACAGGTCATTGACAAGATCCACTTCAGGAAGCTGGAACGTTGTAATGAATGCTCTAACATTCTTTCACAAAAAGTAGCTATAACGATATTAGCATTCATATGTATCTTCTATGTATAAATTAAGTACAACGCAGGTCCCAGTGCCCTCCCCTGCGGGACGCTTGACTTAATTGGATATTGTTGTATATTCTTTTCGGAATCTAACTAGGGAATGTCTGTCGTTTACATATAATAATCATATAAAGAAGACGTTATCGGGTAATACCTATTTTATACAGTATTACTCAGCCATGCCATGTCAAAATTTATTAAAGGCAGTAGTACGTATCTTAATTATTGTATCGATTCTATGTATTTATTTAATTGTGGCATATTTTTGTCTATACCAGAAATGAAACATAAAGTGTTTTTCTTCTAGTATTGGCTTTACTTTTTACTCCCTCAATCAGGTTCTTCGACCGGAGCAAGAACAGTGTAGTGGGTCTTTATGGTTCTCTACTTCTATCGATTTGCTTAGTTTTGCAATCATGATTATTTCAGCAACTTCCCATTAACTTGCGAAAGGTCTAATTTTCAAGAAGGTATAAACAACTGTGTAATGTTATTTCTATTAGGAGCAACTGCTTCAGTACTTGTTCATCGTACCCAAGTAACTGTTTCAAATGTACTTTTTATATATTATAGCTCTTGTGATGTGCTTCACCAGTAGTTCTAATTCCTGTGGACATTATACCAATATATCAACACAAAATTAGAAAAAATGTATAGTTTTCACAAATATAATTGTTGATGGCTACACGTATTCCTTGGTTTTTAGATGTCAGTCAAGTTAACACAAACTATTTTTCGTAATTGGTCCATCTTTTCAAGAACCTTAATATTTATAAAATATATAACTTACCGTAATAAACATTTTTATAAGTACTGCTTCCTCTGCATATTTATTCAGAATCTTTTTAATTTCTGGAAAAAGGTAAGATAATCTGACCTTTTAACTAGTTTATAGCACTGAGAAACAATTCTAAACTATATAAAACAAATAGTAAATGTCACACTACTGCAACTTTCTCATTGAAAAATCTTTTTATTTCTGCCATATATCAGACGAGCGGTGATATTTAAAATAGGTGCCGAATTCAACTGAACTTTATTTACAATACAGTGTACTTATTTTATGTTGTAACAAGTACACGGATAGGCTACACCTCTCATGTGTGCATGAAATGCATAGTTAACTTTTCTTTTTAGCTGTAAAAAATATGTTATTACGTTAAGAGTCCTTTGGACAGCAGAATGTCAACTACTGTTTGGTCAAAACTTAATAAACCTTTGTACAAAAGTTGTTGATTTGTATAGATTCTTCTAGTAATAAACATCAGTTTCAATGTATTCTAATAGCAAAAAAAATGGATATGATACTGATTTCTCTGAATGCAGAAGGGCGGCGAACTTAGCAGTACGACGATATGCACAAAGATACCCGGATAGACCTATTCCATCACAACGCCTTTTGGCATTTGCAATGAAATTTGAAGCAAAATGTGGATTGTTTTCGAAGCAAAAGGTCAGACAACGACATGTCACAACTGTAGAACCTGAAGCGGCAGTCATTGAACAAGTAACTGGTAATCCCCGTATAAGCGAACGAGCATTTGCAAGAACTGTAGGCTTTAGCCAAAATTCAGTATTTCGCATTTTAAAAGCAAACCGGTTTCGTCCTTACCACATCATATTATTGCAACGCCTTACTGAAGATGATTACCCACGTCGAGTGAATTTCTGCCAATTATTATTGAAGGAAGCTACTATTAATCTACTGTTTTTAGGATATATTCTATTTTCTGACGAAACGACATTTAGTAGCAATAGGTATCGAAATAGACACAATTGCCATTTCTATTCACATTGGATTCGGAAAGAACACTTTGAAAGAATTTTTAATGTAAATGTATGTTGTGGTATTGTTGGTGGCCACTTCTTTGAGGGCAGTTTAAATGGGCAAATATACAGGGTGGGGCAGAATGACCTCCCTGATTTGTCAGGTGAATTGTGAGTAAACGGTAAAAGATACAAAAAAAAGGTTTTTATTTTCTAAAAGTACATACTACGCCATTTTATTTTCGTTGTGTTTTGAAAATTATGTCGTCCAAGTGGACATATCTTGAGGCGTTCCAGGAAGTTTTCGGCCACTCTCGCCAGCGTATCTTGAGGGATTCCGGCGATTGCGTCCTCAATTGCATCCTTCAAAGCTTCCAGCGTTCGAGGTCGAGCTTGTAATCCTCACCTTTGAGGTATCCCCACAGAAAAAAAACGCAGGGAGCCAAATCCGAGGATTTGGGGGGCCATGGAACATCTCCTCGCAACGATATCAGGCGACCGGGAAACAGCTCCTGCAGAAGTTCGCGTGAACGACAGGCAGTATGGGCCGTGGTTCCATCTTGCTGAAACCAGAAGGCTTCTGCATCATGTTCCCCGTCATATTCTTCTATTTTCGGCCGTAAAAAATTCTCCAACATCTCGCAATAGCGAGCTGAATTTACTGTCACACTTGAGCCTTCCTCTTCAAAAAATAAGGCCCAATAATGCCTATAGAGGACACAGCGCACCAAACTGTCACTTTAGGGCTGTGAAGTGGCCTTTGGTTAAGTTCCCTAGGGTTTTCAGTTGCCCAGTAACGGAAGTTTTGTTTGTTTACTGTGCCAGAAAGGTGGAAATGCGCTTCGTCGCTAGTCCACACAATAGCGCGGGGGGTACAGCTGTTAGGATTGCATTGCAAGCATCTGTACGTCTCACGTAGTCTTGTGGGCTCAATTCCTGGGCTATCATCATCTTATAGGGGTGTAACTTAACGTATGTGTGTAAACTTTGCCGTACTGTTCTGGACAAAAACCCAAGGGCAGCGGCATGTTTCCGCGCAGAGCGCTTCGGAGAGTGTTTAATAGACGCTCTAACTGCCACGATGATTTCGGGTGTTCTCACACTCTTGGGTCGCCCAACTGGCTTTTTACGAAGTGCAGATCCCGTCTTCCTTACATTACTGATCGTTTCCGGATGGTTTTAGGGTCAGGAACTCTGTCGTGACGAGCTAAACCGAACCGCCTGCGAAAGGCTCTCTGCGTCGCTACCACACCTTTCACGTTTTTAAAAAATGTCTCAACAACAAAACCGCGTTGTTGTCCCGACCTAAACGCACCTCTCCCACCCTTCTACCTGCTCTGGGGACCCTTCAGTGATTGGTTGAAACTAGGGAGGTCATTCTGCCCCACCCTGTACTTAATTTTTTTTGTAATTATTTGACTCTACTTTTGTAAGACATTCATCCCTACATCAGACAGCGTATGTGGTGTAAAAATGACGAAGCATCTGCCCACTTCCATAGAATTGCAAGAACTTTCCATAACGGATTAATTGTAAGAGGTGCAATTCATCCTTGACCTCCATGTAGTCCAGGCTTGACTCCCTTAGACTTCTTTTTGTATGGGTAAAGTAAAAGCGACGTCTGTGAAACTCCTGTAGAAACTCAGGGAGATTTACATGAAAGAATTATTGAATCATGTAGGCCAATCATCCCGCACATGTTAACTTGTGTTAGAAATTCTCTTCTGCGGCAGATTGACTTGTGTGAACAGTAAGGTGGACAGCAGTTTGAAAATTTACTACGTCATTATTGTTTTTCTTTCTGTTTTTGTTTAATAATATAAATTTTTATAATTGAGTTTATTGTTATGCCAACATATTTCATTGCCAACTTGGCTTTCTTTGTGTTTTTTTTTTGCTTAAATTGTAAGAAATAAATATAGTATTGCAAAACTGCAAGTAAATAATTTTATTGTAGTTTCTTAGTACATCCAATGTAACTACTTTGATTTTTATTTATTTAAACAATATAAGTTTACTAATATATCTACAGAATACGAACAGCTGTAATGTGTGTAGCGTACCTATCTGTTACAAGATAAAATAATCACCGTATATAAGCAACACTTCTAACGTATACTACAGTTTCAGAAACTTTCAGAAAAAAAAAGGAAATCCTGCGAACATTAATTCGATATAGAGAGTGGATACGCTTTCAAATTAAGACAATGGCATTTTTACGTTTTCGCTTCAAATATCTGGATTCTAACCGAGACGATTTGTAAGATTTATATCACCACAGTAATACGACTACCAGCTGTACAGTTCGCACATTCAAATTAAGATTTGGCGCTGGAGTAACTACTGCCCCTTTGCGGTTGGAAGTGACACAAGAGGGTCGATTAAGCTGTGTTTACGTTGTACATACATATGAGCGTTTTAATTTTTCAGCAGTGTTTGATTTGTTTATTTGTTTTATAAAGTGAATTTTTAATATTGAATGAAAACACACTCAATCAGTACACTGCAGTGCTTTGCTGGATGTAGGGCTTTAATTCAACGATTAAAGTCATTACAATCGGGTATTTCCACCTTAAAGTTTAAACAACAAACAAAATAATAAATAGTTCTTCTGCCTTTCTATAATTGTGCAATACAATAACTGAACAACTGTGTGTTAATACTGTGTTAAATACAAACCTCACATTAATTTCATACAACTGAATATTTTTTTGGTGGTAGTGCCAGCGTATGAGACACATTCGGCAGATTTTGTATTGGTGTGGAATTTCCGGTCGACACGTTTATCAAACATGTAATGTTCATAGATAACAACGCAGGGTAAACGGATTTACAGACACAATTGAATAACAATAATAATTAGCTTTTTTGCCGTAACAGTTTCAGGAAAATTTAATTTTTCTTCAATACAATAGTTTGTGTTTGACGGATATATTATATAATGAAACATTCCCAACTCACATGGATGATAATACAATCACATGCTGCTAACACTTTAATATATTATTAATATTTACAATACTCTCTGTTTCTAATAGCAATTACCGTTTTTAGATAAACTGTAACATCGTTGTATCCAATTATGACAATGATAAATTTGCAGTCCGTAACTTCGCTTAATAATAATGAAATTCGATCACAAGTACATTCAACAAATGCTTATCCTACAATAGACAATTGGTATGAGAAAATTAATTGAAAATATATAAGTTTTACACATAAAAGCGTAGAACTTTAAGCAATATTCCTCCTCTGGCTTTCCAGGCTAGACGCCTAATTCTGTATGTGGGTCTTGAAGCCTTGTCTTGAGTAATTTTCCTTATAGTGCTTATACGTTACAGTTAAAAGCAGAGATGAAAATAGGCAAGAACAGTCCGGCGCGACGTTCCAAGAATAGAAATAGAACCGGAACGGAGCTTCGCCAAGAAAATACAATAAAAACATTTCTGAAATGTGAGAACATACTTCTATACGCCCTTTTCCCTTGTTATCATTTAAACCTGTCATATACCATATGTTCAAATAAAAAATTCATAGGGGTTGCCCATGGAAAATAAAACTACTAATGCTTTAGAATTTGTTAGCTGCCATCACTCTGTCAATGTCAGTGTCAGCGTAGATCAGAATTCCGAACGCACCCAATGCCAAACTTAACTTAATAGTTTCAAGCAACATTATTATGTTTTGTTGATTTAAATTCCAATACATGCGAAACACAGTAATTTTATTATTAATGTCCAAATTTTCTGTATTTGTTATTTCAACATACGAGGGTGGTTCACCATTTATTGTCTCTGATATAGAATCAAATGACTTAACATTTGAAGCTACTTTATTTCTCCACATAAGCCTCCAAAAAGGTTAACACACTTAGTATAACAATGACTCAGAGATTGAATGCCTTTAGAGCAAAATCTCTTTGTCCTGCACTGCAAAACACTCATTCACCTCTTCATCCTCCGAACAATGAGTTCCCAGAAGATGTTCTTTTAGTTTGGGAAACAGGTGAAAGTGACTGGGGGGGGGGCAGATCTGGCGAATATGGGGGTTGTCTTAAAATTTCAAATACAGCACTGTGGATAGCAGCCATAGGAACACAGCACTTGTGAACGGGAGCGTTGTCTTGGTAGAACAGAACGCCGCGTTGTTTCAACTCTCCACGCTTTTTTTGCTTTATCGCCTCCCGCACTTTTGGTAAAGGTTTTGGGCAATAGTCTCCCGTGGTAAACAATCAACAAGGAGAAACTCCCTCAAAATCCCAAAACACTGTTGTCATTACCATTCCGGCCGATAAAGTCACATTAAACTTTCGAGAACTACGACCATATTTTGACTCTGGATCAAAGTGATGAACCCAGGTTTCATCTACAAAACTTTACAAAAATCCATCCAAACCCCTGTCCATTAATCTCAATTGCTCACTGCACTGAGAAACCTAACCCCTGGCTTCTGATCAGATGACAACATTGTCGAAATCCATCGTGTACAGACATTTTTCAGACCCAACTCCTCGTGAAAAATTATTTTAACTCTTCCAATGGAAGAGCCACATGTCTCAGCAATATATTTGACCGTAATCCTCCGAAAACTCAGTACCATAGGATGGATCGAATCAATATTTTCTTGAGTGACAACAGATTTTGGTGGTCCAGGAACTGGCGCATATTGACACGACCTTCTTCCTAATTTGAAATACCTGTCACCAATTCTTAATTATTTGAGAGATGTCTTTATACATTTTCTGTGGTCATGAACCCTTCGTGAAATGGTTGGACAAGGGCTGTGATAAAATTCACAGTCTCGAGTTTTTTCTATTTTAACAAAATCACCAACACCACGGTAATATTAAATGTATAACTTTATTTGTGTCAATAATTGACATTTCTATAAAGAAATTATTCATTTGTCATTAATTCATAATATGTTAGGGACAATAATTGACGAACCATCCTCGTAATGATAGTATAATAAGCATCCCGACTATTTTTTTCTGATCCCGAAATTTAATACGCACTAATACTACAATGTTTGGTATTTTTCAATCGTTTGCTATATCTAAGCCAAAACAATTATGGAACACCTAATTTTTACAATGGTAATTTAAACGTACCATTATAACCTAAATGACATACGTACTTCTAATCAATTAATAGACATTTACTAACAGCAGAACGGCGCAGCCAATGATTAATCGGTGTTTACACCATGTCCCAGCATTATACAGTAATAATTAGAACATAATTATGTACACTTACGGTACAACAAAAACAAACTGCAGAAGAAAAAACATTATCTTAACAAAGAAGTCACAAATATGACTCTGTTCTGGACGCGGTGTGCCCCAACATATCAGAATGACGCATGCGCAGTTCTGTTCTAAGCAAAGCTTTACTTGGTTTAGCAAGCGTTTGTTACTTGAATTCACGATTTAAATTTCAGATGTTTATTAAGCTCTTGTTTCTGCCATTAACTTAGTATTTATATTACAGTAACTTTATCTATTTACGCTTACGTACTATAGTTTTTGACATTTTGGGCTCGGCAGAGACTAAAAATTAAAGAATGTGCTTCTCTGAAAATATTTACAATCTAAAGACTTTATGTAGTAATATTAATTAGAACTGCAATAAGTATATGTTTTTCTATAAAATATCTCCTTTTATTGGCGTTCTGATATGAAACATTTTCCATTTTCACACCTGGTTAAAGCTTTTCCAAGACGAGTCATCGAAATTTATGATGTAGTTTATAACTTATTAGCGAATTTGATAGTCGCAAATTGAGTGTAATTGTCGCTATAATATTAATTAATTAGAACCGCCTTATAAGCTGAATTCAATTTATCAGTTCTAAAGTAGCTACTGAAACTGTGCAAGTTACAACTTTGGCTAGAATTACTAATTATTCTAATGAATTTTCCACAGAACTACATTTGCAGACTCATAAGTCATTAGCTCGGAATTGCTGGAGATATCGAGGTAGGATAATCAGATTGTGAAAGCAATTAGTTCTAAATTAAATTCCTTAATTTGGCTGAATTTTCCGAGCACATTTTCAACCTTTCATTAGGGCTAACGACTTTAATAGTGAGTCGGTTTTACGTAAGCTTATTTAAACAATGAGAGAACATCGCGCTTTCACTTCCTACTACCATTGAGTACTATTTGAATAATTAAAACGTGGTGAAAAGATTACGGTTTTATGGAACATTTTTGTAAGTGCTTTGGAAATCTGCCGCCTTAGTAATTATAAATTCGGACTCCTGATTGCTTTCAGTTGAATTACAATCGGTGAACAGTCGACACAGTCTGAAGCACACTCTTCTAGAGAACAAAGCAAACGCAGTTTTGCGTGTTAAACACAAAACTTTGTCAATCTCTTCGAATATTACTTTCCTCGATTTTTATCGCTGTTCTATCTGACTGAAGTTTAACTGATATAACCCACAACTTTTTTTATTATCGCATTAACCTATATATTATTGATTAATACAAGGCGTTCTAAAAGTATCCCCAGTTCCTCCACCTCAACGATTGAAATATTTGCTTATAAGTTATAACTAAGTATGGGAAGTGTAAAATCCTTTCGTTGGGAATCTAAATACAGATCCAGAAGTACAGGATGTCAATTTGAAAACGTACACTGTGCTATATCTCTGAAAATAATAAATGTATTTAAAATTTCTAGAAACATTTCTGCAATGTGGAAGGAGAATCATCATGACTTATAAGATAACCTTAGGCGCAACCTACCCGAACAAAAGAATTCAAATAGTGACACCTACCTTGTGAATACTCATTGAAAAGCTCTTACAAACTGCCATTCAATAATAGCAAATATTTTCTACCTGGTGCGTTTTGGATTAATTAACAAATAATACTCAAAAGGAGTTGAATGGGAAAGGTTACCTTATGAGTCAAGATGATTTTCCCTCTATGTTATAGAAACCTTTTCTACAAAAGATCACTACCTCTTTTACTTCCAGACATATAACATATTGTACGTTTTCAAATGGACACCTAGTATGTAGTAATTATGATTTTGATCCAAATGTAAGATCCAGCCCTTAAAATGGACCAAGATAAAGATTTAAGACAAAATATAATGTATCTACAAGAACAAGGGTTTCAGTTAAAAAAGTTTAGATCCATGTGTGATATTTACATCGGAAGATAGACAAACCATATAAAAAGAACAGACTAACACGATACCTATAAGGACAACAAAAGCGAAGCAAAACCAATAGAAGCAAAAACAATAGAAGCAGTAAAACAAAGATGCATCCTCTTATCTATACGTTTTAATCCATGTATCCAACATACAAGAAATAAACTAGGGGATAAGGTTACGGCGGAAATCTATTATGATAGGATACCCAGACTGACGCAGAGAGAAGAAAAGGTTAACACACAATTAGAAAAAATAGAAAATATGAGACCAGAAATACCAACATAGGTAGGGGAACAAATACAAATAGAAGATGCAGTCAAATAGACAAGACAGATGAAACTGCAATGGAGAGACCATATAGACAGAATTAATCTGGATAGAACTGCGAAGTGGGCTAAAAACAAAGACCACGAAGACGAATACCTCTAGAACAACCCCCTCAAAAATGGATAAAGAGCTAAACGTCCGAATCTCAATATAATTCAGAAAACAGAACAACAGGAGAAAGTCTTAATAGAAGAAGTATAAGGAAAATATATTGAATATCCAATATGAGATGAAAATAAACAGAAAGGCAACACAGCAAATAACATTAAATTGAACAAGTCTGCAACAAGCAGATGATTATCTTACCTGGGAAGCTTAACATCAATAGATGCAATATTTGGTAAGGAAATTAACCAAGAATTATATTAGTGCACCTCACTAATATAATTCTTCTTATAAGACGGAACATGTTAACATCGAACGCGCTATCACTAAACACAAGATATATATGGAGTATGCTATTGCGATCTGAAGCGTTGTCTGTCAGAACAGCAAGTAAGAAAAAAATATAAGTATTTGAACAAGCGAACAGTAGCGAAAAAGAATACAAACAATAAATTGGATAAAATAATAAGCAATGAGAACGTCCTAAGGATAGCTGAAGAAAAAGAAAAGCAACTACGAGAACATATATATATATATATATATAAAAAGTGGTTAGCTCAATATTCCATGTTTTAAGAAGAGAGGACGACTAAAACATGATAACATTGATAACCGAAAACAAAATAAAAGAAAAAAGTAAATGGCCAAGGCTACATTAGCTATAGAGAAATTAAGAGGTAATATTTAAATAGAAGTATACGAAAATAAGCCACAAACCAGTTGAAAGTCTAAAAATACTGATGATGTCGATGATATGGTATGATTGGCCGGCTCATCTGAAACCCCTCTGTAATCTGCATACATTTTTAGAATAAACAGAATAGAGAAATTATTGACACTAAAAACTTGTCTTGATACTCCCACCCAGATTTCCTAAATATATGTAGGATTATACTATTACCTACTCGCACTATTCTGGTATGTAACTCCTCCAGTGATTATGTAAATATTGTATAAGTAACAAATTTGAGGTAGCTTACAACAGAAGTCTAAAGGAATTAAACCAGGTGAAAGTAACAGCCATTCAGTTGGTACACAGTAATAGATCCACCTACAGAGGTACGTAATATCCAGTAACTATGCTACTCCTCCATGTAAAACGGAACCGCTCCATGTTGTTAAAAAATAATAATATCGCCTTCAAATTTTTCACCAGTATTTCCTACAATTTAGGTGATGACTGGCTTTATAGTATACTTGGGATATTTACTTGCTGAGAATACTGGGTACTAATCTAACGAAAAATTCAAGGGTATTATATTTGGTCCCAGCAATCAGAATTTTCTTCGTAGCAAATCAATTTGAACAGAAAGTGCAGTCGTCATACAGACACAGATATTTACTGGTTGAATTAAGATTTGCAGTAAGTAGCAAATTAGTGAATCATTTGACTAGTGTATAGAAGAAATTTGTGTTTGTTTGGAATACTCTGTAGTCTTAGATATATTACAGTTTCTAGATACCTCACAAAGTGGTTGTCGTTGATTAAGAACAACCTTGCCTAGAACTCGCTATTCAGTTTCCGTATTGGTCGGTTGTTCGTAATACTACAGCTTTTCTAAACTTGTTCACTAATTCTTGAAGGTATTTGCTGCAAATATAATTATCCGAATGCTTCTCGTTGAAAACTTCAATTACTTCGTACTAATGTTCTCTTGCAGCAACGAGAATGAAAATGGTCAGTGCTTTGTTCTAAGTATGAACCATTTTGATGTCTTGCGACGCAAATCTCATACATTGTTAAACTTAATTTGTTTAAAAGGAAATTTAAAATGATTTCAAATAGTCAATCATCATTTAAATACTAGAAGTGCTTATTAGTTGCATATGATAATAAGCACTAGGTACGGCGACATACTTAACGAAATATTAATATAATACAAAATTTTTAGAAAACGCTTATTTTTTAAATCCATAAATTTGTCAGTATTTTGTTATCGAGTACCTTAAAACCTTACAAATTTATAAATAGCCGATAAATGAGACACATATTTCACAAGATGTAACTCTCATGAAAAACCTACTATATCATTCTATACCCACTCCTTCCTAACTCCTTGTTTGTCAAAGAATGTGAACATAAACTCTTCAGTGTACACGTCTATCATTAATGGACTAGACATACATTTTTAGAGTTTAATTTCCGGTGTTCCTGTCAATGAGATTGATACTAAAGCAGCACTTCAATAGTTAGAATACTTAATGGATAGTTAGTATTGCCCAATATCCATACCGGATGGCCACACAGCTTCCTTCCAGCTTAAGTAAAAACTTCAGAGCACACAGCGCAGCCACTGAGCATACAGTTCATTTTTCACAGATACGAACACGCAGCAGTCAAATAAATTAAGGCTACAAAGCCCAATATCTAATTGGGTAGACAGTACTGTGCATCACTACACATAATATGTGCGAATATGTTTTACTGCACGTCCTTCCTCTTACACTGTCTAATGATAACTAACTTATTTTGGAAATAAAGTCATACACCTTACTTGACTTAATGGTTATTGCAGCAGCGCAACCAGGCTTAGTTTATGGCTATTTTATGGATCCGTCCACGATTTCCCAGCTGTTCTGATTTTGTATCCACTGTTCTGCTTCAAGTTGTTTTACTCATCCCTTATAGAATATTTATACGTGCTTTATGTGCCTTCTTCCAAAGGCCTGCTCGAGACAGTGGATTGAAGTAGAGGATCTTAAAATTTTCCTGAGAAATGTATTAACAAATATTTAAAAGTTTGCTGTGATGGTCTTTGCAGTTTTCTACGTTTACGTTATTCTAAAAGGTTACAGTTATTATTTTTGTTCTTTCCATATTGAGTAAAGTTGTATAAATACTGTGTTAGTTTTTCATACGTTTTACAACATGCGTTGAAATACGTCATCAGCAAACTTGTATAATTTCTTTATAAACATAACAGCAAAATTAGGATTGCAAAAACATTACGGCACACTTGAAAGCAAAAATGTATATATCAACAAGATAAGCGTTCCATCAAGAGTCTTATACAGTTTGCAATTAATTATATAGTATTCTCTGTTTCCCACAGCTACACGTAATAACTAATTTTCATATTATTATAATATTTCAGTATATACGAATTTCCTCCAGTTGTCAAATTGCAACATTTTACGATTGCCTCTAATATTATTATGACCGCGTGGATAATTGCCTAACGTTCAATACTGTTTGACCAGTATTCACATTTGTTCACCGCGCTAGTCCCGAAAATAAATTGCTTATGAAAAATGTTCGTTGAGAGCCCCGAAGGTAGTTCCGCACCCTGCTGCGATCTTAAGGTAATTAGCGACGTAACACGCTAACCCAAGGGAACCGACAGCTTTAGGTTCTCTCCGAGGCACTAGGGTAGCAGCCTGTTAGCTAAGGTTCTCGAGCCCCATTCTAATGATGACCGCATGAATAGCCTAACTTTCAATACTATCTGATCAGTATTCGCATTTGTTCACCACGCTACTCCCGAAAATATAATGCGTATGTAAAATGTTTGCTGGGAGGCTCGAAGGTAGTTCCGCAACCTGCTGCGATTTTAAACCCGTTTACGGTAGTAAGTCACGTGGCGCACTAATCCAGGGAAATCAAAGGCTTTAGGTGCTCTCCTAGGCATTAGGGTAGCAGCCTGTTAGCGTAGGTTCTCGATCACCCATTCAACTCCCGAAAATATTTTGCGTATGAAAAATGTTTGATGAGAGGGGGTTGCAGGCGCCACCTTCCAAGTCACAGCAGGTTGCCGGTTCTCGTGGGAAAGCCGAGAAACCAGCAGCTTACAAGAGATCGAACTCAGCTTTATTGTACCTCCTCTTGTATATAATGCTTACAAAGTTCATACACAATAACATTTACATAAATAAAAATTAAAAGATATGATGAATTTTAATGCAAATATAACTCTATTGCTTGAAATTGGTAACACGCATAGTACCAAAAAAATAAACTAATACGGTATTAACTTTGCATGCACTTTAAAATTAACAAATAATGATTAAGGTCGCTGTATTTTATACACCAATAAAAGTCTTAAAAATTAATTAAACCCAAGGCAATTTTACCTTAGTTTTGTCAGTTGTGGAGAGAGAGAGAGAGAGAGAAAGAGCACAATTTGGATGTTCGTGGTTCTTCTTTGGCAAAAAAATGCAAGTATGCCCCTGGGTGTTAGATTACGAAGCGGGCGATGCACACATACACCAACGGGACTCCAACTGAGATTGCATCTCCTTGCACAATCACATAGGAATTTCATCGGCAAACGGAGGCCTTAGATGTTTTTGACAATCGGGAACGAAATATTCGCCACATAAACTTCCAAAGCGTTTGTTGCAGTAGCGGCACATGCAGAGGGTCAGAAAAGGGGTTCGATATTAATTCACAAAAGCGATAAGCAAATTCGCAATGAATTGCCTTCCAAGGGTTAAATCCAGTGTATTTCTTTAAATCAGATACCTGTCGATGGTTATGTTCACCCTACGGTGATAAGAGCGATAGGAAAATTCACGCAATCGAACACCCATCGAAACCCAGCCCCCCCTCCCGCAGTACTTGTCATCGGCGCAAAGGTCTTAGCAAGCAAGCGGGTCGTAAGGAGATTACAAAATATGTTGCCAGAATTGTAGAACAAATTAACACGTAGGACCCCCTCAAGAGCAGGAAATTTCCAAAACGTTCACGGTCAAGCGCGTAGACAAAATATTAATCGGCGTTTCTCTAGGATAACAAAAAAAACTAACTAACTAACTAACTAAACTGTATTCGGGGAATAATAAGTAATCAGGTACGGGGCAGCCTATAAAATATGACTTTAATCCGTAAGAAGCGGTAAAATCAAACGAACGTAACAAGGCTCGAAGATAGATCCGCACTCTGCTGCGACTTTAAACCTGGTTAAAGTAGTTAGTGCTGTGACGCACTAACCCAGGAGAACCGACGGCATTAAGTGCTCTCCGAGGCCCTACGGTAGCAGCCGGTTAGCGTGGGTTCTCGGTCAGCCGTTCGAGTGATGACTGTGTGGATAGTTGCGTAACTTTCAATACTGTTAGACTAGTATTCGCATTTGTTCACCACGCTACTCCCGAAAATATACTGCGTATGGAAAATGTTTGCTGAAAGGCCCGAATATAGCTCCGCAGTCTGCTACGATTTTAAACCTGTTTAAGGTAGTTAGTGACGTGGCGCACTAACCCAGGGGACCATCTTTATGTCTCACTGCTGGGCATCGACTTCTTCTCTGCCACGTCTTCCTCCTCAACGCGACGGTAAAGACACAGATATTCCAGAGGTATTTAGCATTAAGGTCCCACGGTTGCAAGCCGGATTGGGAAATTGTATATGGTGGGTTGCAGACAAGATTTTTATAAATCTGCATAGTAATACTTTGGTTTCTAACCCAAACCAAAATCGACGTTTTACTCAAAAAGCGAGCGCTCTACCAACTGAGCTACCACCATATTATTATTATTAGCCCGCAACATCCCATTGTTGGGCAAGGGCCTCCCCCCATAAGGGGGGTTGTTGATCTACCACCATACTTTTTTAAATATATTGCCATATAAAACTTGTGGTGTGACCTACTGAATCACCTAGCTATATGTTAATGTAGTAGAAAATGCACTTAATGTGTATTAAGAATTTGAAAATAATTAGCTTATTCTACATAGAATGGAAAAAGCTTGAAATAAGCCGTACCGGAACCCATGACACTTTCTGGCAGTTTTACGTCGCTGGGCTGGCATATGTTTACGTTTCTTTCAAGTAAATACTTCAAAAACTATGGGAGGTGGTTACTTTTTAAGCGCAGGGTACTGGTGTTTTATAAGTTTATAACTATATGTCAATAAGATTACTTGCAGTTAAAAAATCACGTAAAGGGAATATCCAGTAGCATTTCAATATGAGAGTTAAGATTTTTTAATTCCCTTGTGCAGAATACGGCGAATCAAATAAAAGCGTTAATTAAACTTATGCAAACTGTTCCCTGTCCAAACTGGAACATTCGCGTTACAACAGATTGTATAAATACGCAGATTTCGTACGAAATGAAAAAAATAACTCAGGTCATCCGTAAACATAAAGCTATATAAAAGACGAGATGGGATGTTCAGAACTTGAATGTCAGCCTGTTCTAAACTTTATCAATATTTTAGAAGTTGTCTTGCGGTTTAGGCCGCAGTGGTTTCCAATATATTTTTTATCAATCATTTTTGAACTTTTGATTTAATATTAGCGCGTATTTGCAAGAAACAAGAAGAACGCGACGCGGTTCCCTGGCATCGGATTTATTTTCTAATAAATCTTATTGGAATTGCTGTCCTGTTTTAATATTCATAGAATTTCCTGAAACAGCCTATAATTCTTTAAGTGGTCAGTGGACCATTCGTGAAGTTTTCCACATTCCATTCCTTATTAGGTTTATTCCTTCTACAAAGTTGTGTTTCCTTCCAAAACAACGCTATATTTCTTTCACTTCTAATGTTCCTTATGGTATCTATTCTTATACCTTATTTTTACCCCAACATGTATATCACAGCATAAGCGCGAGAGTGAACACCCAAACCTTTTCTCTGCATCCCATCTGTTGTTTACTACTCTTTTCTGTTGTCCATAATCCAGGCTGTCATACAGATCGGATACAACTTTATCGTTTTTCTTTTTCCAGATCTGCGTATGTAATCCCATGAAATATGATTTTGCTGGTATTTGCTGTGCGCTATTTCAGGACGCTGTCGGGAATACCAAATTAACCTTACACAAACGTACACTTATCACATTATCTCCCTTCACTTCGCTTAAATTCTGCTTATGCGACAACTTAATACACCAACAACAGCAAAGAGGAGTTTATATTGTTGCGTTTGAGGCAAACGCGAACGTGTGTGAGATATCTGCAGGACATTTGTTGTAGTGCCACTGCAGCCTGTAGCAACTGCATATTATTCACACGCTATTTTATTCATACCTGCTTAAATAACAGATTTTCTTTATGCACGTGTTGTCAGCTAAAGAAGTATTGAAAAAAAACAATGAATAAGTTACGGTGGAGGAAAGTGCCTCTTCATAAATTAAATTCGTTTACTTCCAAACACGCCCTATTTCACAGTTCACTGTTTTCTCTAACAATACAACGGAACTAATTGGAAAACCACCACATCTCTTTGCAATATATATACCTTCGTTTCACATGGCGAAAGCTAATAAATTTTATACTCGTACATATGTATAACTCGTAGGATGCATTCAAGCCTTTTGTTGACAAAAATATCAGAGATAGTGTAAAATTAATAGAAGCGTATAGGTCATTCTATATCAAGTGAAACCAATTATTGAATTTATGGATATGTAGTAGAATATGGAAGTTTGAAATATCACCTATGAAGTTTTAACCCGTCAAATTATACGCATTTTCCTCCTCATGCAGTTTTTGATTTAAATAAAGACGTTTTCTACACATTGTTTAGATGATTTATTCATTATTTTAAAGTATATCAATCTTGCTTCTTTTCAGTATATAACTTGCTTTAACTCATATTAAATATTTTGTAAGTTCCATAATAAATTTGTATAAATAATTTTTTAAACAAATTACGCATATGTTAATTATAACTCTCCATAATCATAGAATGTTTATTCATGTGAACTCAACGGTAACACTTTCTACTTTCATTGGGGCTAGTGAAGTCAGTACTTTCTTTCAAACGCAGTAGGCAGCGATTGAAACAAAATCACGATATAAAAACACCTAGAACAGGCAATTAAATGACCCAACACCATCTTATTAACTATATACAACATATTTACAAAATTTTACACATAAAACAGCTTTTTCCTGTATATTTAAAACAAGTTACTATGGTATTTTTCTTAAATCTATTTCCTTACCTTTTCAAGAATATTTTTATACCAAATTTGAAGTATAAATCCGAAACAACATATTAAAAATTAAAGCTAAGATATAATATTTGTTGACGTATGCCAAGAGATTATATCGTTCAATTTTCGTGTACAACTACCACAGAAATTATAAATTTTTATTTGCAATAATAATTTAAAATCTAGTAAATGAACAATACAAGTACTTCCAAATATTTCATAGTAGATATAAATAAATACAAGTTTGTGCAAACGTGAGCAATAATTTCATTGTCTGTAATGAAGTTACATTGAAATTGAATCTTATTTGCTTTATAAAATACAGATACTGATTTCATTTCTTCTTTTTTCTCTTTCTTATCTTCCTTCTCCCCCACTTTCCCTTCTTTCCCTCCCCTTTCCGTCCGCTAGCCCTTTCCCTTTTCATCCTCCTAATCCCAATCCTCCGTCTTCTCCTTCTACTTCTCCTCCTTCTCCTTCACCTCCTCCTTCCCTTATCCTTATCCTCATCCTCATCCTCTTCCTCATCCTCATCCTCATCCTCATCCTCATCCTCATCCTCATCCTCATCCT
>JABXWE010004896.1:0-10061 GCA_014611495.1 Limonius californicus
ATGTTTATTGTGTTATTATAAGAGATCATTGTTTATGAATAAGTTACTTAAATTAACAAATATTAAAAACTCTCAGTGTAATCAACTGGCCGAAGCCAAATTCTAACACATTTTTATATTTCTATATTTTTGTATTTTTCTAATTTTCAAACGAAAAATAAACTAAGGGTGGAGGAGTTATATATTACGCTTATGCGTATTCAACAGAAGATGAGCTGGGTAGCATATCACATTAGATAATAAATAGATTAACTCAGCGTCTGGCAAGTTTAGCTTATAGCACTTTTAACTTCTGTAAGTAAGAATAATTCTGAACGTCAAAGACGACACATGTATTATCTCTTCCACGATTTGTAACTTATTTGCGTGTAAATAACAAATAAAGTTTTTAAAAATATAGTTTCTTTTGTTAACAACAAAAGTTGCGGACCTAAATACTTTATCGCGTAACAATATTTAGAAATATGGATAGAACACAAAAAATGTTACAGACCGGTACCACAACTACGTCTGATTAAAATGTTGTTCAAATACATGGGATTTATTTGCCATAGGCCTTGCTTGCTTGCTTTGAAAAGTTTTCCAAGCATCTCTATGCACTTAGGCCAGATTTGGCCCATTGTACACCCTAACTAAGAATTTTGCCTATCTGGGGTAATTCCAACCTCAGTAGTGATTTTTTACGTGTCACACATCGTAGTGGCACGGGACCTACGGCTTTACTTCTTATCCGACAGAAGGCGCATAATCAGATTTTTCCCCGCTAGAAAAAGCTCGCCGACCTCAGCCAGGTTTGAACCCGCGTGCCTCGGATCTAAAGGCAAACGCGCTAACCACTAAACCACCGAGGCCGGCTGCCATAGGCCTTAATAGGAAGTCAAATGATCAAATGTATCATATCGTATGCTTGAAGAGATAATCTTCGATCTTTTGTTTACTAAAGTAACAATAATAGGTTTACTTACCCAAAATGTACCAGTAATGTTAAAAAATCACCTCCTGCCACTCTAATTTAAAAAAAAAATTGTATATAGTATTATTGATTAAAACTGGACCAGTAATCGGGGTCCTTACTTTTCGCGTTGGTTGCACATCTAAATTTGATATTTTCATCGTAATGCGTAGTGCTTTATAAGATTTGAAAACCGCATGATGTCCAAAAGGTCTTCCTAATGTAAGTGATATCATAGCCAGATTTCCTGTTACCAACAGATTAAATTATTACAGGTGTGGAAAGCTATTGTAGTTGTCAAATTATGCTAGCATTAAGCTATGATAAGGATTACCTGGTAATATAAAGTTGGACTTGCACACTTAAGATAATGAAAAATTAAATTAAATTAAGTACTTCAAGACTTTGATATTGTTCAGCTCGTGTCTTCTAATTAATAAAAGTATGAAGAGCTCACAATAATTCTGTTATCATAGCACTTTATATATCAAGTAGCAACACGTGTTCTATTTATAGAGTATAAACAGGTTCTTAGTTCATTCAGGAAATTATACTCCAAAACATTTCACTATTATTGTCGAATTCTTGTTGCACTTGTAATATAGATTGTTATAGAAATAAAACATATTTTCTCTATGGGAAACCCTGCCACAAACTAATTGGGTAATTACCCACATAACCAAAGTTAACCTTGATTGTTCACAACCTGATCATTTCTTAACCTGGAAAAATGACCTACTTGGGGTAATTAAACATTCTTTGTGCATCCGTACTGGTTACTACAGTATCCATTACATTCAACTTAAAGTTGAGAAATAATTATCCAGTTAAATAGTTAACTTTATCGCAACAAAAAGGGTTGACTTCTGACTAACTTTCAAGTGCACATTATAGCGGATTATCTGTAAAGCGACCTATGGGGGTTAGTTTTCGGTTACATGATCTATAAAAGGTTTTAAAAGTTAACAAGAAGATACTTGTAAATCCCTGCTAAATAATAACAACAGGAAGTTGATAACAGTAGCACACACTGTTGTGTACAATTGGGTTGAAAAATATTAGTCATTTAGCTACTGACCGAATACCTTATTGCCATGTAGTTGGTAAGAGAATTATTTACAACTTGGATCTAAATGTAATGTTATTATTGTTTATTTCTTCTTCTTCTTCTTCTTCTGTGTATAGACCAATGGCCCGTTATTACCTACAATGCAGTACGTTCTATGAGCCCTCTTTGCACGTATGCCAGGCAGGAGGCTAGCCTAACCCGTCGAACAGAGAAGAGAAGTTCCACTACAAGGTTAACGATTGTCAAAGATGTTTGTAAGAAACCGGGACCGACGGTTTTACGTACCCTCCGAAGCACGACAGCAAGCAATTCTTTATTTCCCATTTTTGAATTACTTACTTTACAGAAATCAGTAACAAAACAGTGACAAAAACATAAATATTGTTCGTGAACCCATAATACAATAAATCATATTACGTGTTTATGTTTATTTAAGCTATCGTCTAAGCTCTAAGATAATTTTTGTTATTATTTTGCATTGTTTCTTGGTTAACTTGGCCACCACTCGGTTACATTCTACACTAACGTACTAATAAAAATACAACCTTCATAATGCTACTATGGAGATAATAGTTTCTTAAGTACAAGGTATCCGTTAAATTCTTGTGGCATTGGTCCAAATAAATCCACAAAAGAAAAAGCAATTTGGAAGAATCTTCTAGAATCCTTACAAATTTGTCATAGGTACTTACGTTGTCTGCCTTTCGAGTAGAACCGAATTTACTTTAACCATTATGAAGAGTATAAGTAAAATGAGGGATTACAAATTTTATTACGTTTATTTAGTAGGTATTGTGTGTTTAACAATAAAATTTAACATGCCGATAAGTGATTTTTCTTTTAATTTATTAATAAAATTACAATAAATATTACATGAATATGGAACGGTCTACAATCTAAACTATTAAGGGGTAGACGGTTGGACGGCATAAGACATGCGCTGTATCTCCCGGGGATGCGTTCTTAAGCCCTTAGCATTTGCAAAGCATAGGCAATAGTCATACATACAAGTTTAATGTGGGCATCGTTTCCAATAATTATTAAGGCAATTGTTTTTTAATACCATTTAATTTAATTGAATATTTTTAGGTTGAGCTCTTTTTGGTTGGTGGTAACAAAGTTGGAAATGCAACTAGAAAGATCTGTTTTATGCTGGTGACACACTATCATTATTGGTAGAGGCTGGATCGGTGCCCATCAGATGTTCAAGCTATAGGGATTGAATATAAACCGAATAACCAATTGGTATGTTATACTTTCGTCAATATTACTTCTTTTAGTTACATTTACATCGGATGTACCGTATCTCTTCTTATATTTGATGTAATTTATACATTTTTGCACTTAATAATCGTGGAATGTTACCTGATATATTTATTTACCTTATAGTGTTAACATTTAGTTTAAGTTATTCATTTTATAAATCTTTATTAAACAAAGCTAATTACTAAATATTTGTCTGTTAAAAACTTCCGGGGGTGGTTTAAAGCTTTTTCCAGTTCATTTTGTGTTTTAAAAGTTTTACCAAATTTATATTAAATCACGAAATTTAATTAATAATTATAGTTTATCCTACGCGAAATGAATATTCTTTAAAATTTTTGGGTGCCGATTAGTTCCAATGTAACACCAAATTGCATTTGCATTGTTTCTTTTTAATATTGTTATCCTTTAAAGATAACCTTCTTGGGATGTTGTAATGGTTAACCAGAAAGTACAGCTTCTGAGTATGTTGGGGAGATGCTTGAAAGCTGATTTTTAAGGTTAACTTTTGGCCATCTTATACGATTAAACAGAAGATTACTTTCAACTTTAGCTTTTGGACATCTTATGCGGTTAACCTTTTAGCAACCTTGAGGATGCCTTAAGATTACTCTATGCTTAAATAATGTGTGATGTAGTTAACTTACAGGTTAGCTTGTAGTTGACTAATGGTGGCCTTTATTTTTATAGCTTAACTTTTAGTTATCGTTTGGGTAACTTTGGTTATGTGAGTAGAGCTCGTAGGTAATACTATGTCCCATTATTTACTTGCATGTTCCAGAGAAATGAGAAATAACTCTAGACATAACAGAAGGCCCAAGAAACCGTATCCTAGACTTCCGGAATACTCTGAGGTTAATATAGTATAGGGCAATATAATTCTTATGGGGAGATTTTACATAGCTTAGCTATTTTATTGAGCCTACGGCTATTCTTTAAGTAGGTTTTAAGAAGTTCATTTTATACATATTCAAGTAGATACGGCTTAAAAGTGAAATAGTTATTGTACAAACTTTAAGTATGGAATCAAATAATGTTTTTTTTTTTAATATGTATGTAGAATAATGTGACCATAATTTAGATGAGCGATATAGAGGTTAAAAAATATTCGTAAAAGAACGTATGGTGGAAAAATCTATCGAATCAGTATCAAAATTAAAATTGAATCAAAGCTTAAACGGGTGAGACAAGTAGATTTTAGGAAATTTGCTAAATTATCATTTTAATAACAAAGCAAAGTAAAACTGTAGAGTATATACTCGAAGCAAAGACGAGCACAGCATAAAAGAATAATATAATAATATAAATACAGTAGAACCTGCAAAAGTGACCACCTCTATATTATGACCATCTGGTTAAACTGGCCAATTTTTCCCGGTCTCTGCCAAAATCCTATCTTTTTAATGTACCTTATTTCCTATATAGTGACCACCCGCCTATTGTGACCAGTGACCGGTACCAACAAATACATCCATTTTAAATCTATCTCCTTAATGCGACCAGCTCAACTACCTTTCCAAAATACCAAATAGGATATTGCAATTAGTATACAATAAACCACCTGCAACATCTGCTTACCATTTTTTGTAAATCCAATACATACAATAGAGCACTTGAAGAAATTCTTTCTTTTTGAATCCCGGCATTCCTCAATACAATTAAAATGCAGGATTTTACGTCATTGGTATATACTTTACAATCCTAATGATGGAGTTTTTGAAAAATGCTTGTAACAATTCACTCCTGGGGTAGCTTTAGTTAAAGATTAGAATATTCTGAACATTAATCCTTGCATACCTATTTAAAGGGCCCTTCAGTCAGAAATCATTCAGTTTTTAATTTTACTTTCTGCGAGTAAAGTGCTAAAAAGTCTGTGAACATTCATCTTGAATTGTAACGTTTATCAGATTCCAGCAATTCGGTGAACGCCCAATAAACCTTGTCCCTTGAAAATTGTTAAGGTAATAAACTGCATTTAATGGAGATACTGGCTCCAATTTATCAAGCAAAGGGGAAAACAAGTGAACTACTTTGTGAAAAACGATTAAAAAGTAGTAAACAAAGAACTTTGGAAAGTCTTTTTAAACAATAGTTAACAGTTATGTTGTGTAAGATAATGTATGTAGCACTCAGACAAATAGTGTATTTGTCCGAGATGTAGCACTTACGTCTATACATACATACGTATGTACATATTTCACTATATCTATAAGTTTATCGTTTTATTTTGGGTGTATCAGAAAAATCGAATGAGCTACTAGGAATTTAATTTTCTATAAACTGACCACCTGCTTAAAGTGACCATTTTGTACCAGTCCCTTGGGTGGTCACTTTAGACAGGTTCTACTGTAATAGATATATACTATCGTATAAAATGTATAAGAAAACTTCTACAGATACGGGTCTTTATGGCAACTCGTTCTACTTTTAAGAAAATCTGATGTAAACAGTATGAAAGCCGCATAATATGTCTGTATAAAAATATGTGGAATAAATTTCCATTATGTGAACTAATTTTTTGATATCTGAAATTAATTTGTGGGATGTGACATTGAATATGTGAAATACACTTTAATTTCTGAAAGTAAACTACATATTTTAAATTCCGCACAAAGCTGCTTAACAATAGTCATTTAGCAACCTACATAATTTTATATTATAATTATTATAAGTCAAGCTGATATTGATAAATACAAAATTAGTCATTATGTGCCTTAACATTTTGAATATTTAAACTAGGCTGAAAGCGATAACTGCTTGCTATTTGCTGTACAATTTCCAATATACCAACTTTTAACAAACATTTAGCTTCAGATTTGATTAAATAGCAAACGTCTGGCAACATTATGCTCTTTAAGACACATCTGTACTGAAAGAATGAAATTGTATTCGGCTGATGGGATGGCATGCGGATTGCTTCCGCATCGAGAGTCTGCTGCACTAAACTATAGTAGAAAGTGATGCAAATATGATAACAATAAAAGCATTGGATTTGACTGATAGTTTTCATAATTTATCAACATCCTTTTTTGAATTTTTCTGTATGAAATTGAATACGATATATACTAAATGTTTTCAAATCTGTTAGTAGACTTTTTACGCTTTATTCTAAGAACTGAAATCCCCTTACTTCAGCCCTGTCGATTTTTATTCGAGTCTATACAGTTAGGATTACATCATTACTAACAATTATTTTATTTTATCTGATAATTCAAATCTTGACCTTCAAAATTTTTGATCTTATATAATTCATAGAATGGCTGATATGAACCTGCATAATCATAGATAACTTTTAATTCGATTAGTATCGGCAGGTTGAATATAAAGCACCAGTTTATCGCTCTATAGAGGAGTCTTCGCTATAATATTTCGATTGTAGTGAAATGTATTAATTTTATAAATTACCGTACTGCCGCAAATTGTGTACAAAGCTAGTAAAATGTAATTTAAATAATTTGTTGTTATTTTAATAATAAGTAAGCATTGTTAGGCAGGGGTTCGGTGGACTAGTGCGGATATGCACTGCTATTCAAGGTTACGCGAAATTCAGTCCGATCGGCCGAGGTATCGAATCCCGGCTGATGCGACCGCCTGAAATAATGCGAAAGCGGTTTCCAGGGGGAAACGGTAGTATGAATAATTAAGAAAAAAAAGTATGTTAGGCAACGGTTTTTGACTGCTGTGAGTATTACTTAAATGTGCGCTCAACAGATAAATATTTGCTAAAGTATACGTAAGTTATTTCGACTCTATAACAGCTGGGAAGAATTTAAAAAGTTTGAAGGAAGGATCGTGTGGCGGAGTGTTGAGAGGGGTCAGCGGAGGTAGTCTACGCAGAGGCAATGGGCGTGAGGTTGTTGTAGCTAGGCGTAAGCTTGCATATCTTTGGAGTAATCACTAATTAATAGCGTTTGCGAACCTACTAACTAATTGCTATGCAAATATCCTCTAAGCTGAGACAAGGTGCGAATTTAATGTTACCACATATGTGATTATATACAGATCGTCTCTGTTTTTTTGGAAACATAGGAAATACATGAGTGCAACAAGGAGGTGGGATAAAAGATAGAGAAATGATATATAGGGTTTGGGGAAGGGAAAATAAGTATCCATGGACACCAACAAATAGTATGCCTTGACCGTATTAAATTTAATTTAATGTCATTTTGGTCTATTTGTCATATTACATTTAATTTCCAAATAATTTGTAGTAAAATGAAATTATTAAAATGACTTACACACTAGAAGAAAAAATACAAATAATTAAGTGGGTTTATGCCGGTAACTCAATTATCGACACAATTAATTTATTTGTAAATGCATTTGAAAATCGTCCTATTCCATCTCCATCAACAGTGTCGAAGACTGTGAAACATTTTGAAGAAAGTGGATGTATTGCAAAGTGTAGAAAATGTCATCCAACCAATGGCAACCGCATCAATGCTGAAAAGGAAGAACGTAAGTTGTTGGTTTGTGCAAGTGTAAAGCTAGATTCTTCTAAATCTTGCCGACAAATAGCTGAAGAAATAGGTACCAATAAGGACACCGTTCAAAGAACTTTACAAAGAGAAGGATATCATTCTTATAAAATAGCTACCAGTCAGCAAATCTTTCCAGAAGATAAAGTAAGAAGAATGGAGTTCTGCGAAGATATTATGGAACGGGCAAATAATGACGATCATTTTATTTCAATGATCTGTTTTACAGACGAATCCTCATTTCCATTACTTGGTAGACATAATCCGTCCGCCGTTAGATTTTGGTCCCGTAAAAATCCACATATTCGAATGGATTACAGGACTCAGTATCCTCAGAAGCTGAATGTTTGGGCTGGGATTTTAAATGACGGCGTTATTGGGCCGTTTTTCATTGAAGGGAATTTGAACGGAGATAAATATTTGATTATGTTGCAAAACCAAATAATACCTGCGTTACAACAAGTTCCTGTTGATTTTCAACAAATTTGGTATCAGCAAGATGGCTGTCCGGCGCATAACACTGCTGTGGTGCAAGGATATTTGAATAATATCTTTCCTAATCGTTTGATTAGCACACGGGGAACAATTTTATACCCACCGAGATCGCCCGACTTAGCTTTACTTGATTTCTTTGTATGGGGGTACATAAAAGAAATAGTTTACAACAGCGAGAGGGCCAACAATCTAAATGAATTGCGTCAAAAAATTGTTGATGCTTTTATAACCATTACTCCTGCAATGTTAAATAAAACACGGCGAAGTTTTTACAACCGGATGGGATACTGTTTAGCTGAGCAAGGGGGTTTATTTGAACATTTAATATAGTTTTCATTTTGTTAATAATTTCGTTAATTTTGTATGAAATTCTTTATTTGCTTTGATAATACTATTCTTTATTATTTTGTACTGATTTTAATTATTATTGACATGCATGTCACATACAATTACATTTATTATGTCAAATATGTTAAATTGATTTTCATAATAACCATAGATACTTAAATTTCCCACCTTTCATCTCCTACGGTCTGTCCTTGTTGCACTCATTGCTATGTTTCAAAAAAAATCGAGACAATCTGTATATGCTCAGTTTCATATGAAATGCACCACCCCTTAAAAATAAAGCTACGTGTCTGAAAATCTGCTAAAATAATGTGTTATTATTGCGTATGAAATGGTCACTATTTCCATTAAAAAATCAAGTGGTTATGGTGTTCGTCTATTGTCTCTCATCAACTTGTTGCTTAGAAACAAAACAATATCTAGTAAACATTAATTAGTTGTTTCGAGATTTTGTTACAATCTGTAACAGAATTAATGATTTAAAATGCCTCAAGTAAGGCAACGTAGAAATTTTAATCACATTTCCGATTTTGATTGTGGTTGAATTTTCGGCATTAAAGAAGCTGGACTTTCTGTCCGTGAAATTGGTAGAAGTGTAAATCGTGACTACACTACAGTTGCACGAATATGGTCTGCTTGGTCAGAAAAAGGCATTCAGCGACATCATCCAGCTGGTAGACCTCCAGCAATGCTCGTGAAGATCGACTTCTTCGAAGAATGGCTGCACGAGACCGCTTTCGAACAACAAGGTCTGTTGCTGTAGACTGGATGCGAACTCTTCACCGCCGCGTGTCAATGGGAACAATTTATAGAAGACTCTCTTCTTTTGGATTGCGATCCTACCGTCCATTCCAACGGCTCCCTTTAACTGCACATCACAAGGCTGTTAGGCTTGCTTGGTGTCAAGAGCGGCAGCATTGGAATCTGCAATGGAAGACATTGTCTTCAGTGACGAATCAAGATTTTGTTCGTGGGCAAATGTCGGCCGTAGGAAGGTACGTCGATATCGAGGAGAAAGACGTTATCTAGAGCTTTAACACCTGGAGTTATGGTTTGGGGTGCGATTTGTTTCGGTAGAAGATCACCTCTTGTGTTCGTCCCAGGCACTTAAAATGCTCATCGCTATATTCATAATGTCCTGAAACCGGTGTCACTACCATTCATGCAGACGTTGCCAAACGGTATTTTCAAACAGGATAACGCACGTCCACACACTGCAAACATTACCAGAACGTACATCCAACAAGAACAATTGCAAATGTTGATCTGGCCTGCACGATCACCGGACTTATCGCGGATCGTACATTTTTGGGACATGATGGGCCGGCGACTAAGATTATTGCCAAGAGCTCCTAACAACTCAGACGAGCTTAGACACCAACTTGAGGTTATATGGAACGAGATACCCCAGGAGAAAATAGACCACTTGATAGAAAGCATTCCACGACGAGTAAAT
>JABXWE010004897.1:0-10724 GCA_014611495.1 Limonius californicus
ATATCTGATATCCAACAAATCTATGCTTGGGCTGTTTCAAAGTTAAATAATTTTTCAAAATCTCATACATAAACTGTAGTTAGATCAATTAAACTTTCGGCACTAATTAATGTTTCAAGGATTATTCTCTGCAAAGTGTTATTTGTAAAAAATCATTTTCCTTAGGTGGTTTTAAACAATATTTTTAAAAATTTGTTAATTATGTTATGCCAAAATCTAGTAGCATCTAGAGTAAAAGTGCCATAATTTCTGTTGTTATTAGTACAACGCACTCATTTCTTGGTTATCCTTGCAGCATTGCCATTATTTTTGTTGTTGCTTGTTATCATTGTTCATATTCAACATGTAATCAAAATAGGACTTGATCATGATGAATGCAGTAGAAGTTTTTAAATTGAAGCAGGTTAAAATGTTGATTAAGCTACATGAACTGCTACTTCCACATTAAATATAAACCAATAGACTATTCTCAGAAAACTTCAGTGAAGTCCTCTCGTAGCCTACAGAGTTTTTGTAAATCACTTAACAGGCTAATAACTTTATGGATAATACAAATTTGGAAAATATATTTACAAAATTACCCAATCTAAACATTATCCACTATTTTTACACATCGGCATATTATATTTGTTTTTAAATGGAAATGGCTTTACAGTGATGTGGCATTACATTCTTGTTTGTGTAAGTTTGAAATTTAAATAAACAAAAATGCACACTATATTAAGCATTGTGTATTGAAACCGGGGCTGGATTAACCATTAAGCAAAATAAGCATGTGCTTAGGGCATCAAAGAGAGGGGCGGCACCACAGAAACTTTGCGTTGCTGGATTATCATCGACCCCGGGAGCTAAAAATAATCAGTCATTAAATTCCACAAACCTACAGATTTTTAAAATTTATTGAATAAAAAATCAATCTACAGTTGTATGGTGCAAATTCTGCAAATGGTACAGTTGAACCAAGTTCCACAGAATGTGATCATAAGTTTAGTGGAAAAAAAACTGTAACAACAAAATTCAGTCATGCTGAATCTTATAAAACAATTGTAGAACGCGATATTGAGTGTGTCTTTCCAAATTTAGACAATTGCTTTTGTATTTTTTTAATATAATGGACAGCAATCCTTTTGGTAGTGGAAATGTATTTAAAATCCTAACAGAACAACTATGCAGGCTGGATGGCTTATCTCGATTAAGTATAGAAACAAATGTATTATGTAAGATTAGTTTTGAGCTTCAGATCAAAAACTTTGCAGTTAGAAAAAGTAGCAGAAAACTATTCAAATATAAATAAAGTGGAAGTATAGAAAAGTCAACATTATTTTCCATCTTACTGCAAGATATTTTTTGAAAAATAAAATGTTTTATGGATTATGATTGTTTATATTTTGAAATAGGTAGGTATATATGGGGGCACCAAAATCAGTGCTTATGGCCTCTGAAGGTCTTGATCCCATTCTACAGATGTTTTCCATTCTATTCAAAATACCTATTCTATAGATATTTTCAGTTCTGTTTAAATTTCTGTAGATCATTTTTAATGCAATTTACAATAACTATTCTAAAGATATTTTCAGTTTTATTTAAAATAATTACTAACAATTAACACAATTCAAATGAGATATGTCTGTATGTGTAATATTATATTAATTCAATAATTTTAAACCTATTATTAATTTTATCTACTTTGATTTAATAATAGGTCCATTATGATACCGAAAACAGTTTAATAATGGAGGCTATTATTAAACTGTTTTTGGTAATAAAATCCTCTATTATTAAAACTGTTTTTGGTAACTTTTTGGTTTTTAAGATTGGTGACATTTGCTTTCACTTTGGTCATAAAACGACAAATGTCAGATGTCGAATATACATAACCACAAACTCTATCAGAAATTTTGAATTTCTACATAACAAGTATCTCAAAGTAGATAAAATAGTATATTATACTTGTTTCATAACGGGCATTGTAGCACTTGTTCCATTGGAGCACTCCTCGCTACGCTCGTCGTGCCCCAAACCCACGCGTGCTACAATAAGCCCGTTATGAAACTCGTATAATAATATACTATTATCTACTTTGAAATAATAATAGGTCCATTATGATACCGAAAACAGTTTAATAATAGAGGCTATTATTAAACTGTTTTTGGTAATAATATCCTCTATTATTAAACTGTTTTTGGTAACTATTTGATTTTTAAGATTGATGACATTTGCTTTCACTTTGGTCATAAAACGACAAACGTCAGATGTCGAATACATAACCACAAACTCTGAACTGTATTTATTAAATTTACAACAATCAAATATAACTTAAACTTAACTTTAACGAATTAATTAAACAATTTTTCAAGTTATTTCAATTTTTCAAATTTAAACTAATTCAAATGTCAGAACATGGAAATTAATACTTTGCCCGTTAGATGGCGTCTGTCAAATGTCACTTGACAATTCGCCAACGTTACGCCCAAAAATCCCTAGATTGTGTAATTCCACATTTTTAATATCAGAAATTTTGAATTTCTACATAATCAGTAACTCAAAGTAGATAAAATAGTATATTATACTCGTTTCATAACGGGCATTGTAGCACTTGTTCCATTGGAGCACTCGTCGCTACGTTCGTCGTGCCCCAAACCCACGCGTGCTACAATAGACCCTCTTATGAAACTCGTATAATAATATACTATTATCTACTTTGATTTAATATTAGGTCCATTATGATACCGAAAACAGTTTAATAATAGAGGCTATTCTTAAACTGTTTTTGGTAACTATTTGGTTTTTAAGATTGGTGACATTTGCTTTCACTTTGGTGATAAAACGACAAACGTCAGATATCGAATACATAACCACAAACTCTGAACTGTATTTATTAAATTTACTACAATCAAATATAATTTATTAAACAATTTTTTCTAGTTATTTAAATTTTTCAAATTTAAACTAATTCAAATGTCAGAACAACGAAATTGATACTTTGCCCGTTAAATGGCGACTGTCAAACGTCACTTGACAATTCGCCAAGGTTACGCCCAAAAATCCCTAGATTGTGTAATGCCACATTTTTAATATCAGAAATTTTGAATTTCTACATAATCAGGAACTTAAAGTAGATAAAATAGTATATTAGACTCGTTTCATAACGGACATTGTAGCACTTGTGCTACAATAGGCTCTCTCATGAAACTCGTATAATAATATACTATTATCTATTTAGTTTTCAAGGACATCCATACAGAAATACCAGTAGATGACTCGCATCTATTTAGCAAAGCAGCTTTACCCGATCACGTTTACATGGATGCTATGGGCTTTGGTATGGGTTGCTGCTGTTTACAGCTAACATTCCAGGCTTGCAACATTCAGGAAGCCAGAACTCTTTATGACCAACTAACACCACTTTGTCCAATTATGGTAATGTATTCAAATTCTCCAAAAAACAGCCAATTGAACCTTAAATTTCAGTTGGCTCTCACAGCTGCTTCGCCCCTGCACCGAGGGTTCCTAACAGATGTAGACTGTCGTTGGAATGTGATTTCCTGCTCAGTGGATTGTAGAACCGAGGAGGAAAGGGGTTTGAAGCCCCTTAAAGAAAACAAGTTTGTGATTAACAAGTCTCGATACGATTCCATTGATTCCTATTTGTCTCAGCAAGGTGAGAAATACAATGATGTGCCTTTAGTTTACGACCAAGCAATTTATGATAAGTTGCGAGCTAATGACATTGACCATCTGCTGGCTCAACACATTGCTCACCTTTTCATCAGGGATTCTGTTTCGCTGTTCTCTGAGAAAGTCAACCAGGATGATGAACACGATACTGATCATTTTGAGGTAACCAAGGAGTTTAAAAAATAGCGTTGAAAATGTAAATTATTTTCTAATTTCTAACAGAACATTCAATCTACAAACTGGCAAACTATGCGCTTCAAGCCACCCCCACCAAATTCCACAATCGGTTGGCGTGTGGAGTTCAGGCCGTGCGAAGCTCAAATTACAGATTTTGAAAATGCTGCCATAGTATGCTTTGTGGTGTTGCTAACTCGCGTTATCCTGTCATATCAGTTGAACTTCATCATTCCGATTAGTAAGGTAATTTGGAGGAAAATTAATATTTCTGTAAATTTATGTGAAAAATATACAGGTAGATGAGAACATGCAGAATGCACAGAAAAGAGGTGCCTGTTCAGACGGGAAGTTTTGGTTCCGTAAAGATATAACCACACAAGTGAGCCCACCTGAAGCCAATGAATGCTGCAAGAAGGGTTATGTCAACTGCTGTGATGTTTATGAACCTATGACTATTAATCAAATTATTAATGGAAAGGTAAGGAAGTAGTTTCAGCATAGTTAGCATTAGATTTTGTAATTTTTAGCGCAATACACACATATTTGTAGGTATACACATTTCAATTTCCCCTTTAGACTTATGTAACTAAAACATTGTCACCAAATTTTATGTTGTATAATAGCACACATTAGCATAACCTTGCCTCACGCCAACTCATCAGCATGAAATCTGCGTATAAGGCCTGTAAAAGGTCACTATTATTCACAGAAACCGCCTGTAGACTAATGGTAAATGACCCTCGGACTGCTCCCCAGTGGTGAGCTATGGGGGCGCGCGAGGGCTACAATTAGTAAGTTGCTAAAATTCTGTTTACTTAATTTATTTTATTAAAAAACATCAAATATATGCAGGGTGAGGTCACGACTTCGCGTACGTAGAGCAAATATAGTTAAAAATTCTAATAAAATTATGCCCTACAGTAAACCGTTTTCAAAATACAGAGTGTTAAATTATTATTTATTAAATAATTACTAGCAATAATCAGAGTGACAAGGGACAGATTTACGGCAATGAATAAAGGGATGGGAATGGATACGATAAACGATAGTAAGCAAAATGATACTGGGAACATGGAATGTAGGATGCACGTATTATGAAGGAGGCCTGAAACATCTTATCCCAGAAACAAGAAGGAATAATATAGACATACTCAAATCAAACAGAAAGAAAACACAGCAATAAATGTCGAAGGCTATACAGTCCTCAATAGCGGCAGAGAATCGGGAAGATTTACGACTGGCTTTGTAATTAGCAATAGGGTAAGAGGCAGTTTACGCAATTTCAAAGTAATATTAGACAGAATGTGCTACATACGCATAAAACTACGATTGTAGTATAATAAACGTCCATTCCGAAACGGAAGTGAAAGAAGACGAACAGGAAGACAAATAGTACGAAGAGCCGACAATATACTCATGAAAGATATCAAAATAATTATAGGAGACTTTAATGCTCATGAGTATTACAGGCAGATCAGAAACAAGATACAAAGTCTATGCAGGAAAAAGAAAAGAGAAGAAAGGGAAAAGAGAATAGAGTCCTTGGAGGAAACATACAGAAATAAAAATTCCAGAGCCTCTGAAGGAAGAAAGGAGAAGCTATAGTACACAAACAGTAGGAATGAGGAATGAAAAGGGTGAATTATGCTGGATGAAACGATGATATTGGAAGTATGGATAAATTACTTCTTTTTCTTCTTCTTTCACGGTTCCTTCTGTCCTTTCAGGCGTTGGATTGGATAAATCACTACAAGAAATTATTTGTCGACCACGGAGTACAGCAAAACGAGCAAGACCAACCCCAGGAACAGACTACAGCTGAGCCTACATGGAAGGAGTTTACAGAGGTGGTAAAAAATATGAAGAATAACAAAAGCCCCGGTTCAGATAAAATATCAGCAGAACTGATTAAGCAAGCAGATGAGGAACTAGGGAAAAGACTACATGAAATGATTAAGAAAATATGGGAAAAGAAAAATATGCCGGAAGAGTGGTCCACAGCTGTAGTATGTCCAATACACAAAAAAGGAAGTAAGCAGCAACCAGAGAACTATCGCCCTATTTAATTGTTAAATCGTGTGTACGAAATAATGGCATCGATAATAAACAACCAAATATAAGATGAGGCTGGAAATAAAATTGGGCAATACCAGGCAGGCTTTCGAAAAGGAAAGTCAGTAATTGATCACATTTTTATACTGGGACAAATCCATGAAAAATGCGAGCAAAAGAATAAACCACTACATACATTATTTATAGATTTCAAGCAAGCTTTCCACAAAATAAAAAGGCCACAGATTTATGAGGCTATGCAAGAATTAGGATTTAATAAAGAACTAATAGCGCTGGTAAGAATGACCTTTTTTTTTTTCCTCCCTGGGTCCGTCTACTCTTGGTTCCGGAGACACTTCAGCCAGTAAGGCTTATTGTGTACCCCCTGGTATTTGCTCACACCCAGTCCGTGATCTTACTTCCCTGTACCAAGGCGTACAGGCCACTCACGGGGTACGTATCAAAGTCCTCCGGTTCCATGTATGGTTGCCCGAATATGCGTTGTCTTTTTCCAGCCAGTGCATTACAGCTGCATAGGATATGCATTGCGGTTTCTGGTGCCTCACTGCAGAGTCTGCATGTGGGGTCACCATCAAATTTCTTGATCCTGATCAGGTGATCCTTGACAGTCATGTGCCCTGTTAGGAGGCCCGTAAGGATTTTTAGCTGCGTCCTGCTTAGCTTAAGCAGTTCTATTGCTTTATGCCTGCAAGGTCCTTTAATTAATGCCTTGCTATGGGTTAACCCTGGTCTGGCTAGCCAGTAGGTTTTGTGCTGGTTGCAAATCCAGTTGCTGATTACGCTACGGATTGCATATCTTGATTTTCCCAGTGCAGGTTCAGGCCCGAAAAACGGCCCTGCAGAGCCCTGCCTTGCGAGTTCATCTTCTTTTTCATTTCCTACGATCCCACAGTGGCCCGGCACCCAGAGCAGCCTCACGGTGTTCTGTCCTGCCAGGTCGTTGAGTACTTCGTAGCATTCCCAGACCAGTCTGAATGAGGCCTTGGAGCTTGAAAGTGCTTTTAGGGCCGCCTGGCTGTCCGATAGGATGTAGATACGCCTACCTACGTAGGCCCTTCTTTTGTTTTCCCGCGCACATTGAAGAATCGCGTATATTTTTGTTTGAAAAACGGAGGTGTACCTGCCAAGTGCAAAGCTGTAACTTTGCCTTGGCGTTACACCGTGTATGCCTGCACCAGTTCCCGTCTCGGTTTTTGAGCCGTCTGGGTACCACATTAGGCTTCCAGGAGGAAAGTCTGGCCCAGGAGGTGTCCAGACTGTTCGATCTTGAATTGTGACCTCAAAGAGTGTGTCTGTTAGGTGTTTTGACGGCATATGGTCCGTTCTTATGTCAAGCATGGGACCTCCAGTGCTGTCAATTAACCTCGTGTGTTCAGTATCTGCTCATAGCTTGAACTGTGCACTCTGCAATCTATATAGTCCCAGCCTAGCCTCCCCCCTAATCACCAGGTGAAGGGGGGGGGAGGTCAAGGAGAGTTTCCATTGCAGCGGTGGGCGTAGTTCTCATTGCCCCCGTAATTCCTAGACAGGCAAGCCTTTGAATCTTGCCTATTCTTAGTTTTGCTGTTTCCTGCTTAATCTTGGGCCACCACACCAAGGCTGCATAAGTTATCGCAGGTCTGACCACTCTGGTGTACAGCCAGTGCACCATGCTTGGTTTTAAACCCCACGATTTGTTGTAAGTGCGTCTGACTACCGCAAGGGTAATCTCCGCTTTCCTTATAACTTTCTCAGTGTGCTGGTTCCAGGTAAGGTTGGAGTCCAGAATTACCCCCAAGTATTTTACCTCTCCCGTTAAATTGATTGCTTGACCGGCAAGAAGGAGGGGACATAATCCCCCTAGATTCCTCCTTCTCGTAAAGGGTACTACGGTGGTCTTTTGGGGACTGACCTTCAGGCCTTCCCTTTCTGTCCACCAAGAATGACCTTACAAAATACAAAGTTCAAGATCAGATTTCAAGGATGGGAATCGAGAACAGAGGAAAGCAATGTAGGTTTAAAACAAGGAGACCCGTTATCTACAACGCTGTTCAACATAGTGCTAGAAAACGTGCTTAGGAAAGGAGAGTTAAATACAGAAAAAAATATACTTAAGGATCCATTGCAATGTTTGGCATATGCTGATGATGTAGTGTTACTTGCGAAAACGAAAGAGGAACTTAAAACAGTGTTTAAAAAGATAGAGCAACAAGCGTTAAAAGTGGGATTGGTGATAAATGAAGAGAAATCAAAGTATATGATTTTGGGGAGTAGGAAGCAGGAGGAAACACAAAATCTCACAGTGAGAGCGCTAGATACTAACAAGCAGTACATCCTGAGCATAACAAATCAAGTAGTGTATTTGGGGGCGGAGATTACAAGTGAGGGTAAGTACAAAAGTGACATACAGAGAAGAATAGCAGCGGGTTCAAGATGTGTAGGGGATTTGAAGAACATACTAAGTGATAAAAAATATCAAGGCGCACGAAGGTGTGTGTATATACAAAACAGTTATAAGACCCATAGTGACCTTCTCGAGTGAAACGTAGGTGGTAACAGAAGAAATTGCCAGTATGTTAGAAATATGGTAGAAGAAGGTGCTAAAGACAATGTTTGGAGGATTTAAAAAAAAACGAAGAATGGAGAAGAAGAACGAATAAGGAATTAGCAGACGTATACCATGAGGAGAGTATCAGAACAATAGTACAGCAAAATAGGTTAAGATGGTTGAGTCATATAATAATATTAAACGATGAAGACAACTAAAGAACTTCGAGGAAAAACTGACAGTTCTGAAACACAAATATAAACTGGGAAATAAGAAAATCTACATTGATAGCGACCTAACACTGGAAGAACAAAAAGTGCAAAGCGAAATACGCAAAATCGCAAAAGAAGAAAGAAGAAAAGGAAACAACAAAGATAAGCTACCGGGAATTAGAAATAAACAAAGTAAAATATACATGATGCGTGGGGACGGGAGGATTGAAGAAGAAAGAACCCACAAAAAACTAGACAAGCACCCGGGCAACACTAAGGCGAGGATACTGGCAATGGACAAGGACACGCAAAATGGGAAATATAAATACAACATGGATATTTGGAAATTGGGAACATGGAACCCAAGAAGCATAAGAGGGAAAGAAGAAGAGGTGAATTATGAATTTAAACGGGCGAACTTAGACGTATTAGTGCTACCAGAGACTAAGAAGAAAGGGACAGATGAGGTGGAGTTGGAGGACGGAAACGTACTATTTTATAGCAGAGTACCAGAAAATTCCCGGGCAGCAGCGGGAGTAGGATGAAGAAAGAGCTGGTAAATAAAATCACGAATTGGAAAGGATGGACAGAAAGAATAATAACATTCGACATTATGCTCACGAAAGATGACAAAGTTACAATAGTGGCAGTCTATGGACCTAACGACGAGGAGATAAAAGAAATAAAAGATACATTCTGGGACGACTTAGGAAGAGTTGCAGAAAGTAGTAAAGGGGAACTATTCATTGCGGGTGACTTCAACGGAAAAGTAGGAGTCAAAAGAAACGATCCAGGAAGCGCAATAGGGAAATATGGAGAGAACAAAAGAAATAACAATGGCGACAGACTAATAGATTTCTGCACAATACACAGCTTAATAGTAGCTAACACCTTCTTTGAACACAAAGGAATACACAAATTTACCAGGCAAGCGCCGAACACAGGAGAAAGATCTATTATAGATTATGTGTTAGTAGAAAAACACAATATTAAAGATGTGCGAGTTAGAAGAGGGGCAGAAATATACAGCGACCATTTTTTGGTCGAAGCAAAAATAAGAAGGGCAAGGGATAAAGATATAGATAAAGAACAAGGAAAACAAACTGGGAAACAAGAAACAATAAGAACCTATAAACTTCAAGAGAAAGAAGTGGCAGAACAATACGAACAGATAATAAGCGACCTAATACATAACGAGAGAGCACACTTAAAACAAATGCTAGTAGAACAAGAATGGCAAAGGCTGAAAGAAATTATAACACAAGCAGCCAGAATGTCATGTGGAATGTGTATTAAAATAAACGACCAACAAAAAAGAACGAGGTGGTGGAATGAGGAACTGAAAACGGAAATAAAAATAAAAAAGAAACGATGGAGAGGCTATCTAGCAAGTAAATCGGAACACAATTATAATAAGTATAAAGAACAAAGAATAAAAGTAAAGAATGCGGTATTAGAAGCTAAGAACAAAGCATGGAAAGAATTCGGAGAGAAAATGGAAGTAGACAGCAGGCAAAATCAAAAGTTAAGTGGGAGATGATGCTACAGATACAGAAGAAGAGGTAAACCAAAGAGGATGAGGATAAGATAACTGAAGAAGAATTGGAAACAGCCATAAAGAAGATTAAGAAAGGGAAAGCACCAGGGCATGACAAGATAACGCCGGATATGATTAAGAAAATGCGAGAAGGAGGCAAGAAACTATTACTATCAATTTATAGTAAAGCATGGAAAGAGGAAGGAATCCCAAGAGATTGGGAAGTTGGACAAATAGTGCCAATTTACAAAAAGGATGATAATCAACAGTGTTGTAACTACAGAGGCATAACGCTGCTAAGTATCCCACTTAAAATATATGAGCAAATAATAGAGACAAAACTACGAGGAGTAATAGAACCGACATTGGCAGAATCACAGAGTGGTTTCCGCAAAGGAAGAAGTGTCCAAGACCATATATTCAGTATAAAAGAGATACTTACCAAGAGATTGCAGCATAACAAAAAGACCTTCTTGGCGTTTATAGATCAAAAAAAGGCGTTCGACAAAGTACCAAGGAA
>JABXWE010004898.1:0-29713 GCA_014611495.1 Limonius californicus
TCCTAAAACATACTTAACGGTTTAGAAGTACTTCAATGTTTAATTTTTAGTTAGATTTTGGCTCAAAAATTGAGGGATTTTCGTCCTTTCGTTCATTTACGATAAGCTGTTAACGTTTCGTTAAGATAATAAAACTAGTTATAATCCTAAAACATATTTAACGGTTTAGAAGTACTTCAATGTTTAATTTTTAGTTAGATTTTGGCTCAAAAATTGAGGGATTTTCGTCCTTTCGTTTATTTACGATAAGCTGTTACCGTTTCGTTAAGCTAATAAAACTAGTTCTAATCCTAAAACATACTTAACGGTTTAGAAGTACTTCAATGCCTAATCCTTAGTTAGATTTTGGCTCAAAAATTGAGGGATTTTCGTTTTTTCGTTCATTTACGAATTATCTGTTAATGTGTCGTTAAGCTAACAAAACTAGTTTAATCCTAAAACATACTTAACGGCTTAGAAGTCCTTCATTTTCTAATTTTTAGTTAGTCTTTGACATAGAAATTGATGAAGTGTCATCCTTTCGTATATTTACGAATTAGCTGATAACGTGCCGTTGAGCTAATAAAACTAGTTTTAATCCTAATACATAGTTAGCGGTTTAGAAGTACTTCAATGTCTAGTTTTTAGTTAGACTTTGACTTAGAAATTGATGGAATTTCATCCTTTCGTTTATTTACGAATTAGCTGATAACGTGCCGTTCAGCTAATAAAACTAGTTTTAATCCTAAAACATATTTAGCGGTTTAGAAGTATTTCATGGTCTAGTTTTTAGTTAGACTTTGACTTAGAAATTGATACAGTTTCATTTACGAATTAGCTGATAACGTATCGTTCAGCTAATAAAACTAGTTTTAATCCTAAAACATATTTAACGGTTTAGAAGTACTTCAATCCCTAGTTTTTAGTTAGACTTTGACTTAGAAATTGATGGAGTTTCATCCTTTCTTTTATTTACGAATTAGCTGATAACGTGCCGTTCAGCTAATAAAACTAATTCTAATCCTAAAACATATTTAACGGCTTAGAAGTACTTTAATGTCCAAGTTTTACTTAAATTTGTTCTGAGAAATTGATGGATTTTCGTCCTTTGGGTAATTTACCAATTAGCTGTTAGCTTGACGTTAAGGTAAGGAAACAAATATTAATGTAAACTTTAGTTATGGTTTGACTTAGAAATTAGTGGATTTTCGGTAGTTCATTAATTTAAGAATTAACTGGTAATGTTATCTTAAGTCGAATGAAACTAATTCTTATTTAACCCCTTAGAAGTTTAATTTGTAATTACACTTTGTCTTAGAAATTGACGGATTTTAGTTTTTTAGGTTATATGCGATTTAGCTGTTAACCTAAGGTCATATTAAATTAAACTAATTTTAAGTTTAAACGTATTGAACAAATCAGAAGTACGTGAGTGCAAGGTGAAGTAATTTGGTAATGTTTTTATATACTTTTTCATATATGTTATGACCACAGTTTTAATATTTTAGTATTTAATTTCTAGAGTGAAGGTCGAGCACGTAAACCATGCTGTTAATATCTCATCTTTTTCTACATTATATTGTTGCATTCGGGTACGAGATTGTTTTTTCATTGTCTCATAAAACGGGCAAGAAAAGAATTTAAATTTTAATAACTCATTTTCAGCATTCTACAATTCATGTTGGTTTTTTAAAGAGTATTTCTTGATCTCACATGCTTAATATAAAAACACGTAGAAAAATAATAAGGCAAGAAAACAAAACGTCTTTTGTGACAAAGTAGCAGCTAAGAGCTAAATAGCAAACTTGTTATATTCATTTCGGTTTGCTTGAGATTTCAATAAGAAAGACGCTGTTGTTCTGCGTAGTTTGCAAATTACATATGTATATGTATATTGCAAATTTTACAAACTAATTTTGCAGGATATGAAAGAATAAAAAACAGTCTAGAGTCTAGACAATAGCTTATGTCCGTAGGAACTGTAAGCTGTCTTTGCTTGAGTGGTATTTTAAGATGCGGTGTAAACCGAGGAAAACAAGAGATTATCTACTTATCGTTTTTAAATTAAAACACTTTTGGCAGTAACCGTGGAACTAATACTATGAGACCTTCCTCGCATACACTTACGAAATACTCATGGTGGGAGTTAAACGACGTAAAGCAACTGCTTCTGTTAAATATGTTTTACACAGTATTTCATTGTATAATCTTTATATAGATACAGTTTTACAAAATATTTCCAAAAATTTCAGTCCAGTATAGTTCTATTATTCTTAAAAAAAAATACATTTCGGAATACAGAATACGGAACAGAACATGTAGAAATAGAACATATTATATAGAAATATTTACGTAAAACAATTTTCAATACAACACCAGCATAACTGTGGGCTACACTCTACGCTTTGCGTAATAGAATTTTTTAATAATAATAAATAAGATTTACGTAGGCAGCGTGATGGTAGTTCAGTTGACATAGCGGTCGTTTTTTGAGCAAAACCTCGATCCTGGCTTGAGTTCGATTTCCCAACATTACCACGCAGCTTGTAAATATCTTGTGCAGCAACCCATCACACACAATTTCCCAATCCGCTTTGAACCTAGTATGTTAATGCTAAGCATCTTGTCTAGAATTTCTGTCGTTCGGATTCGACGTTAAATTGTAGGTCCTCCGTGTTTCTACCTTAGCGCCGAGGAGAAACACGCGGTAGAAAAGAGGACGGAGTGGGACGAAAAAGGCTGTTACCCAAATGTAGGTAGGTATACGATATGCAATATGTAATGTTTCATTATCGAGATAATTTGATTTTATTTATACTGGGAAAATCTGTATATGCATTGTCATTAGAACCGCTTGTCTATATTCTAGAATGCAATCCAATTCTAGAATCGACAGTATGCATTTGTTTCTAAGAATAAAAATGAACGTCTTTCTCCTACTTTAAAATGTATTATTTTTAAAAGTTTTAACAGTTTCCACTTTCTAGAGTTTTATTAATGGAAGGTTGTTTTTAAGTTGACTGTTAAACAAAATCGTAACATAATCTAAGATTCTGATGTTCTGATAATTTATGAATATTGTGCTCTGATGTGACGTTAACATGTTGTGCAAATTTCCTGACATATATCCGCAGAGCATTTTCGGAGTATTAAAACGCGGTGCTTCACTCGTCTATGTATTAAGTCGGAACTGTTTTAACCCACGACTGTTCCACGATTTGTTAGACTAATAGGTGCTGCCATTTTTAACCTGACATATAAAACTACAAAACAGTAACAAATATCAGTAAAAAATGGAGGTTGCTAGTATTCCGTAGAGGTCATTCATTGTAAAATTAAGGTTGTTTTTAAAAGCCCATTCAAGAACGTATGTTTAAACAGTATTTCTACTTCTTAAAGAGTGCCTTTAAATTGCACTTTGCACCTATAAAATAAAACATTCTATAAATGTTGTTCTTGGAGCTCCTTGCAGAACAACCATCTTAGAACTACCAGCATGGATATTTGATGTCTTAAATGCGGTTATTCAAAATGAGGATGTTAAAATCACCTCGTAGGCATTTCATCTCATCTTGTTTTGAGAACTTAAAAATTGAAAATTCGTATGTATGTTATTTTTCGCACCCTATTGAAGAAACTCATGTTCAAACCATATTGGTGAGAGTTTCATTTCTTCAACTACACTCCTCACCTTATATAAAAAGTGACAATTAGGATATTCCTCTACGAAATGATAATCATGGAAATACATTTTAAGAATTGGAAGCCGATTCTAGAATCAGTAGATAGATTGTAAAAATAATGAGGAGAACACTTTACTTAGACTTTTCAATACTTTCAATAATAATCTATAACATCTGCGGTATAACTTTGATTTTTAAGTATAAAACTATGGTTTTTACCACAGACATCTGAGACCTACAGCTTAACCTGGGTTTCGAACCACAGGAAGTGTAAACATTTCTACTCCGTTGAAGATTTACTAGGCAGAATACCTCGCTGGTTTGTCAATGTCTTGCGAGGTAGAAAAACCTATGTTGTTGAGAATTGAAACCCAGACCTTCAGCGTAGAAGACTAATGGGCTCTAGCCTCTAGCCCACGGCCATCTCTTTGAACTGCGAAGACATTAATTAAAGATTCGTAATATACAACATAATATTGTTAAACATTTTACAAGTGACTAGGCTTCTGTTCTCGTAGATTCCTTTTGTGAGTTATATTTATTCTAGGTGGTTAATCGTTATAAACGCGATTCCAGTAATTCGAATACCGAATAATTTAGCGCTTAAATCGATTAATCGTCACAGCTCATTGACCAAATATCGAACAGTTTGGTTTTAGAATACTACCAATTAGCTACAAATTTTGAATACGCTTTGCAATAAGTTTTTGTTTGTTTTCCTAACTTTATGGCTAGCCGCCCACAGTATTTATTACATTATAAATTCAAGGGTACCAATTTCATGATGTAAAAAAAGATTGTCTCAGAAAAATAACTAAGGAGAGTTTCTAATACTGCTCCCTTACTCACCACGCGGAACCCAAATAATATAAAAGTGTCATTTTCAATACCCTGGCCTGCAGAAGTTATATACAGGGTGAATAAAAAGTAAGGAACATCGATGCTACAGCCTTAAATAATAACTTTACGAAAATATATATATACAGGCTGTTAAGGAATTGCAGGGACAAACTTCTAGGGCTTAAAGTATGCATGAAAACAAACATTTTTTGTTAATAAATGTATGGTTGAAAGTGTTTCCTTTCAGAGATAGAGTTTCTCAAAAATTCTTTAAGAAGCGCCTAAATTTAGGCAACTCAATTTACTACCTACTATTTGTTTCCATAACAACGATATTGTTGGTTGGGTTCCTGAATGGCGGTTAGACTATTACTGAGCCGTCTGTGATGAGACTTTGGGAAATTCGAGAAAGGCGATTCTGAACAAAAGGCGGGGATTGCTGACTATGGAGTCATGATTTTGGGCGATAACGCCCGACCGCATGCTGCGGTACACAGTGTCCAATTCATTGAACAGTTTAATTGGATAATTACCTCTTCCTACATTTCAAAACTACTGTACAAAATTGGATTTCTTCCCAAGCGGCAACCTTCAATGATGGTATATAAAAACGTGTAGCATGATATGATAAGTATTTAAATTCGAATGGTGATAATGTAGAGAAATGGTTTAGGGGTATGTCTAAGATTTAAGTATAATAATAATTTTTAACAGCCGATCGGCCCTTAATTTTAGAATACGC
The DNA here is from genome assembly GCA_014611495.1 of Limonius californicus. Classification (NCBI taxonomy): domain Eukaryota; kingdom Metazoa; phylum Arthropoda; class Insecta; order Coleoptera; family Elateridae; genus Limonius; species Limonius californicus. The sequence goes on from JABXWE010004898.1 coordinate 5,245, forward strand.
CTCGTATAATAAGTGTCTTTTGATTAATGTTGCATCAATTCCTATAAAAATTTAGAAAACTTATTAAAACAAATTCCACGAGAGTTTCCCCACGTATGCCCACGAATAGCTCGCAGCGGGGTTAAAGAACGAGTAAAGACGTTTGGTAAAAAATTGTTTCCATTATGGAAAACAGAAGTTAATTTTATACGCAAACTTCTACTAATGTTTTTAAAACTTTTGAAACAAGCTTAGTATTAATACAACGAGGCTTTTCTCGCTTCCACCTACGACCAATCAGAGGCGATTACGTAAATCGCCTGTTGGGTGTTTCTTGAATACGTATTCCAGTTCAATTTTCATTTTTGATGGACCAACCGTGTTCTAATATGTACATATCCGTCAAACATTCGATTTATACTACGCTAACCATTAACTTTTTATGGTGACCATCTTCAGGACAATCGATTAATAATACTAGGTGTGTTCAACCGAAACCCATCTTTGCTTTATAAATAATTTTTTCAACAGTTTAGTTACAAATAATTACCGTCACAGTTAAGGCACCTGTCCCATTGTTGTACTAACCGACCTATACTCTGCTCATGGAATTCTTGTTGCTGCTGATTGAAGAAATCTTCCACAGCTATCTGTACTTCTGCGTCGGACTCAAAATGCCGACCCTTTAACGCCACTTCTCAGCTGCCCAAAAATATGGAAATCGCAAGGATAGATCCGGGCTATAGGGTGGATGCTCTGAAACCATCCATTTCTTTTGTTGAAGATGTTATTTTACCACATTAGTAACATGAAACCTAGCATTATCGTGCAGCAAAATAACCCCACGCGTAAGTTTTTCTGGACGTTTCTCTAATTCAAATTCGACGATTTTCTCTAATAAGGCCTTCCACAAAAGCCATACTGTTTTTTGTTAATGCAGTACACCATGCACCTGGTAGCGGCTCATCCATAGTCCCCTCTTTTCCATTCTTAAATTTTCGGCAGTATTCTTCACAGTTGGGTACGCAATACATGCATTTTCATACACTGCTTGCATTCGCGTATGAATCTGCAATGGCTGCACACCCTCAGCGCATAAAAATTGTAGGACCATACGCTGATTAAACTTGGACGGATTTTCAACAACAAACGCTATTTCAAAATCGAAGTTTTAAAAGTCAGAATCAAATTTAAACGTCAGAAACTTATTAATGTGTTGCTTACAAAGCTACTAACATTAACAAACATCATTTGAATTATTGAATTTGTTTTCAAGTTTAAGTTGATCAAAGATGGGTTTCAGTTGAACAAGCCTCGTATTCGATTTTATTACATAAAGCACAACAATTAATTTTAATTTTTAAAATTATGTAATTGCTTCCCTCTTAATTTCAGAAAGTAACTATATATGTTGTGAAGTCAATTAAAATACGCAAAATTGGAAATTCCACATGAGTTTCCGAAACGACTACAACCAGTGAATACAAATCAGAATTAAATTAACAGAAAATCCGCTTTAGGCGTATTTTGAAGAACCTTTGGCTCTCATTTGCCTGTCTTCAATTCAATTATGCGTATTTAGGTCGAGGAAATGGAAGGGAAAAATGTTCATTAAGTATTTAGTTAAGAGTAAGTCCTCCAAATATTCTATAAATAATTACGCTGAACATTCAAAATTTAAGAGAAGGTGATGCTGGTAATTAATTATTAATACAAAATTGTAATTTGTTTGTTTGTCTGCGCCTTACAGCTAACGGTAGAAAGTCATAGGATTAAGTAAGTAATTTGTTTATGTTCGCATAATTTACCAGTAAAATATAAAGCTTTCTTGAAAATTGTGGACAACTGAGGGTTTTCCTTATTGTCGTTTTTTGAAGAAAAATCTTTATTTCATCGCTAAGGCGATGAGTCACCTCCTGCACAGCTCTCTAACGGAGTTTTTTGGAAGGTTGGGACAGGACAGTCAACTTGTAATTGTTGTACTTGCAATTTTAACGTTATTAAACATTTCTTGTTGTGAACATTACAAAAGTATGTTCAACGATATAATAATCTAAAAGTACTATTGTACAAAATACACAATAATATTTTTTTATTTAGGGAAGGCGTGCAAAACGTAGGATTTTGTTTCACTTTTTAATTGACAAATTGCGCTACGGATAGGTGGTAACCGTAGAGATATACAATTTTATTTTAGGGAACCAATGGTATTTATTATGATTTTACAATTGTCATTAAACTTTTTTGCTGGTAAATACACAACCTGACATTACTAGTTAATAAATTAGAAATATGTTAATCAATCGTCCCGTACAACAGTAATCATATAATAATAATGATTCGGACGCGGCATAGAGGTCAGCGCGTTAGACGTCTACACTGATGGTCTGGGTTCAATTCCCAGTACCGGAATACCGGATTTTTAACGACCGTTCTCCCTCGCAAGGTAATGACAACCCAGCGATCTATTCTATCTAGTTAACCTTATCTGTAGTAGAAGCGTTTACACGTCTAGTGGTTCGGAGCACACGTTAAGCTGTAGGTCCTCTAAGTATGTGGTGCAACACAGACATACGAGAGAAGATCTCTAAGTTTCGTAACAGACAAAGCACTTAAAGAAAAAGATGTATAATGATTTTAAGAAAATATATATTGTTGAAATTTAAGATATGACCGAAAATTCAATATCACGTACTGTCAACTACATGAAGAAGAAGAACATCGATTGTTTTCTTTGATTTAATTATTTTGTATAGAAAAACCGAAGTTTGACTTAAACAGTAGAGCTGTCAACCTTGATGTCCCAGATCAGAGGAAGAAAAGATTTTTTCAATTATGGCATGATAATGACGCGTATTAAAAAAGCAATTTGATGTCAACTAACATATTATGTATTATGTATTATGTAAATGTAACAAATTATAGAAATTTAATTACAAATTCGAAATTTACGCAGATAGAGCCTTAGCAAAGTTAATACAGTTTTGTACTAAACTTAATTTTAGCTAAATTATTCAAATAAGAAGCAAAATTATATATTGTGTTTTTCAGTCTGAATATTAATCAAGTTTTTAAGGTTTTTCATATGACCGCGTGAACTTTAGGAGATCCTGAACAATTTTTTTCATTTAACAGAATACGTATCTCCATGGGCATATTATTCCAAGCCGAATATATTGAAGGAAAGCTCATGGGGTTTGGTTTTATAAGACTGACATACAAAGAGGTCGTTGCTATCTTAAATAAAGTCTATCTACAAAAAAAACCAAACAGAACCATTGGTCAATAAAATACAGGGTGGGTCAGCTAAGTTGTTGCTCCTTAAAAGTGGTTGACGCAACCCAACATACATAGCGTGGCACCAGAATTAACTTTTCTCTAATTTAATTATATTGACCAGTGTTGAACTTAGAACAATACTAAGTCGAGCTGTAAAATTAGTTATATTTTAAGTAAGATGTTGTCAAATAACGATGAAACAGATTTGTTGCTTATTTTTGACGAACGACGTAGAAATACGGTTGCAGCTCGCAATTTGTACAGAGTATCCCATGACGTGAGGTCACTACATCATCTACGTGTAGGAGAGGTGAAAAGAAGTCGAAACTAAACAGTGGCCATTTTCTCTAAATCGACTATTAAAGAAGTTATGGCCTATTTTAGTCAAAAGTATGCCGATATCCGTTACATGTACGGTTTTTGTGATGAAAACTCAGTGGCAGCTGCTGGAGAGTATGGGTTGAGATTTTCAAATCGGCCACTACCAGACTACCGAGTTTTCCAACGAGTGCACAACCATCTACGTGAACACGGAACTTTCCCCGAAACCGTCAACTGAGCGTCCAATACAGCAAGTACTAGACAATGAGGACAACATACTGCGAGAAATTGATAATAATCCCAGCACCTCAGTTCGTTGTGTATCTGCACATGTTATTGTACTACGAATGCAAGTTTGGAGAACATTAAAACGTGGTTTATATCCATTTCATATCCAGCCTGTTTAAGCCCTTTTACCTACAGATTTCGCTAGTCGTATGGAATTTTGCAAATTATCGACATAGGTTTTTAGTGAATATCTAGTGTGGCTTAATTGATAACATGTTCATTGGTCCGTTCGTTTTTGAGACCATTTAACCCCCGGCAGATGTTTAAATTTGCTAGGAGATCATTTGGGATGGTTGTTAGATGTCTCTCTGGTGATCAGGCATGGTATGTGGTACCAGCACGATGGGCCCCTGCACACTTTGCGCAACAATTTTGGAATCAACGGTTTGAAGGACGCGTAATTGGTAGAAGATAACAGCTACCGTGGCCCTCAAGATCTCCGGACATAACTTGCTTAGATTATTATTTGTGGGGTATATGAGAGATATGGAATACCAAACACCATCAGAGACAGTTGAACATCTTAGGAGACGCATTTTTGAGACAGCAAAACTAATTCGGAATAACAATGATAGGTTACATAGGGCAACCAGATCTTTCTTAAGAAGAGTTAGAATGTGCCTCGAGAGCAATGGCGGCCATTTTGGACAATCTTTATAGTAAAATAAAAATAAATATTGGTTTTTCTGAAATTGTAATTGTTTAAGAAATAATAATTTAGCACTCTGTATTTTGAAAACAGGTTAGTTTAGGGCACAACTTTATTAGAATTTTTAACCACATTTAGTCTAAAGATTACGTACATGAAGAAGTGGCCTCACGTCGTGGTACACCCTCTATTTCTAGCTCTATCTAACTAAAAGACTACCATCTGAAAAAATATTTAGACGCGTCGAAACTTTTTCAAGAAGCGAAGGTAAATTTGTTAATTCCAAAAGAAAGCCCAGAAAAATTTAAAGTGAACTAGTAGAGAATGAGAATCTCCATGTAAGTCGAAGAGATCTAAGCACAAATATAGGTATTATTAGTAGAATTTCAGTTAGACGAATAAATTCTACAAGCAAATGTATTTCATCCCTATTACGTTCACGAACTACATGAAAATGACCCCCACAGAAGTTTACGATTTTGGATTGGATTTAAGAGGAGCTGTGCATCCACGTTTGTCAAAATAATATACTGAACTCCTGTAGTGAATGAGCATGATTTACAAAACAGAATAATTAAGGCGTTTACATCCCCTACATCTGACACGCTTGCGCGAGTCTGAAGATCGTTCTTAGAAAGAATTAGAAAATGTGTGAAAGTGGATGGAAACTATTTTGAACATTTAGTTGAATTTAATAGAACTTAGCTATTTACTGTTTTGTTGTTTTTCACTTGTTTAGTTTTTACTATAGTGAGGGTGCTTTGTTGTTAAATAACAATTTAATTAGCATTAGAAAATCTGTTAATTACTCAAGTAAAAGATCAACTTAACAAAAAGTAACTACGAGTATAATCAATTTCTATACAATTTGTAATTCAATAATCTTAGTTGCTGTGATGCATGTATGGTGGGTTGCATCAACCATTTTTAAGGGAAGACAATTAGCTAGTCCATTCTGTATAGTTTATACGTTCAACAACCAACGTCAGCCGAGTTTATAATGGTAAGTTAAATCGTTAAAAAATGGAATAACAAAATTATTTCAAAAGAAATTTGTAACTAAGATGTTATTTACAACCCGAACAAAATTGCTTTAATATACAAACGCAAATTTTCTTTTTATCAAACTGAAGGTCACATATTTAATTCGCTTTCTTTTATTGAATCACATACAGAATTTTTATTTACATTTAGTTAGAATCAGAGTATTTAATAAAAGTCATTTAGGGCTGTAGATGTGTAACATAACAACACTTTATTTGGTTCATTTACCTTTGTCAACATGCAATAACAACAAGGATGGAAAATTTACTAAATGTAGCAAATTAATATCGTTGAGAATTTCTTAGATTATAAAAGTAAATATTAGGTAATAAACAAACGGAACTTCCTATATACAGCCGGATTATTGGTTTTTGAGGAGGTTGTAGGCTAGAGGTCAGAACATTCGTCTGTTACGCTAAAGGTCTGGGGTTCAGTTCTCTGTATCGGAATATCGGATTTTTACGGGCCTTTCTCCCGCGCATGCCAAAGGAACACCAGCGATCTATTCTTCCTAGTAAATCTTCTCTGGAGTAGAAGTGTTTACACTTCCAGTGTAACGTTTTTCATTTAATGGTCAAGTTTGTCTCTGAGGTTTTTGACGTAGGCGCATTGTTTATAATCATCCCAACTTGTAGGCGCACTCGTTTCGATTTTAAGTAGTCTTTCGTTCACCTACGTGTATTTGCGAACGTTACACATGGATGGGATAGAATGAATATCTGAAATCTACAAATTGAAGTTAAGTTGAAGGGCTTCTCTTAACTATATTACTATGATGTTTTATTGAGGAACCTACATATGAGCCCCAGGTTGATAATGCAGATATTACTTTTGAAAAAGGGGGAATGTTGCTTTACTTCCACCCGTAATATAGATAATCTCTCTTTCATACGTAAAAAATAATTACTATATTATTACATACGAAGTTGAAACAACACAAAGGGCACACTTCAAACGTAAACTTTAAAAAAATTCTTAGCTCAGGGTATATATTGTAAATTTTGGTAACTGCTGTATAACCTTTAAATTCTTGCGCTGGTTAACGAACAAGGTAAAGGACACATGGTAGTAAACAGGAACTTAAAAGAATATGGATGCAACAAAGAAATGAATTAAATGAATTTTCTAAGTTTTTTCTTATAAAACGTTAAACAACTTTAACAATTAAATGAAAAAGTTACATGAAATGGTTAGTAAGGTCTAATTTAACAAAGCACTTTCAAACGGATGCATCTTTGCACACTGAAGCACTTGTTTATTTTTTTCTGGTATTGATAATATGCACTACATGAAATTAGAATGGCACTCCTGCGCCCTGTTGATCTTGAACTTTAAAAACGAAAGTCTATCGGTTTTTGATTTTATCTAAGTTCCTCGCAGAAAAACTTTAGACTGAGCATCTTCGTATTCGTAAAATCATTTTACAAGGTAATTAACCTAAATATTGTTACTGCTTATTACTTCAGATGATCAACTGTACCAATAAACTCATAAATACGTAGCAATTTCATATTTTCTTTTTAAATTGTTAACCCCAAACTTGCTTCACTTTTCAAATTGTTGTTGATTCGATGATTCGAAATATCGCCCAAATAATTAAGAGGTATAAAAGTTTTGTCTAACTTGTAGATGATTCCCAAATTCTTGATTTTCGGCTAATCTACCGAATTTTATCAATTTTTTACACAGATAAGTAATAAATAACGCTGATTTGAACCGTAACACTTAGTAACATAGTTTTATTCAAACAGGATATAGTAAACACACACAATTGCAATTTTAATTGACTCTCCAAACGAGCGTCTGTTCACGTTGAAATTTTCATAGCAAATCCTCCGTTGTTTCTTCTATTTTCTTTTTTAACAAGTACTATGGAAAAATCATAATACAAACACAATTTAACCAAATCTTAAACATTAAATAACTTTTTGAAAATATCATGTTCATCAAAACTGAAATTGTATCCACATTCCTTATTTAAAAAAGAATGTTTTGAAATTTCACACGACCTATCAATTATTTTTTTAACAAAATGTATATTGATTTTAAACATAAATCACCTTAAATTAATAATATAACAAATTAATAATAAAAGACATATTAAAATGGTCTTCACACCTATATCCAAATATTACTCACAAAAAACATACAATTAAAAGGTCTATTTTCCTCCAAAATTACATGATAGTTGACAGTTGTCGAACATAATACACAAATCTCATATCTTATTGTTTTCCATGTGAAAAACTCACAGTCAAGTTTGATAAATACCTATAAAATCACGCTCTGTAATCAAGATAGTGGTGCTCCGAACAACATAAAATAACATTTCGCAGCGTGATACTTTTATCTTTTGTTCAGCTTGGCCTAAAATGTGTAATTTGATTTTGTTTACACCTACAAATTGCAAACTATCTGTATAAGGCTGTAATAATAAAGGGAATCCAATTCATGCGCGGTGTGGCAGGTCGCGCCGTCCTGCTGGAACTACATGTCTTCCAAATCCATACCGTCCAGGCGAGGCCATAGGAACTCCGTTATCATGTTGCGGTACCGTAAACCGTCGACACTTACAGCATTGCCAGCCTCATTTTCATCACGGGTCAATCACGCCGCCTGCTCAAAATCCGCACCAAATAGTGGCTCGTTGGGGGTGCATTTGTTTCTCTTGGATCACGTGTGGATTTTCTGAGCCCCAAATTCGACAATTTTGTTTGTTAACGGACCCGTTCAAATGAAATCATTGGTGAAGATGATTTTTTTCGAAAAATCGGCATTCACTTCATTTTACTCCATCACCCATTGAATAAATTGACGGCGCTGTGCGTGGTCTGTTGGTTTGAGCTCCTGGGTCAGCTGAACCTTGTAGGGATGAAGATGGAGGTCCTTTGTGAGAATTCGCTGCGTCGTGCTTCTCGAAATTTGAAGTTTTTGCGAACGATGCCGAATTGATGTTCCCGGATTTTCGACGACACTCTCGTTTATAGCAGCGATGTTTTCGAGAGATCGGCCGGTACGTCGACGCACAGGGCACTTACTTACTGGTTTCAACGTAACTTTCCCCATTTTTGTGATAACGCGTTGTTCCTTTGTCTAGCACTCCAAAATTAATAATTGCAACAATCGTAGATGACAGCTGTCAAATTTCAGAGCTGCCACTTGCACAGAAAAAAAATGGCGCATAATTTAAATCGGGCACTCTTATTGGGACACCCTATATATCACGTGGCACGAAAGACTTATTTAAAACCGAAATAAGACTTTCACTACCCACTACGGTATAACATCGTCTACATTTACTATGTTAACGGTATAGCAAGGTACTGAACTACTTCCAATTTCTACCAGATGGGCAGCTGAAGTCGACGTCGTCCTTGGTTGCCGCCTTGTCTGGGTATTTTGGCTTGGACAATTATACTTAAAATGGTAACACATATGTAGCAGCGACCCTTTTCTCTCTTCGGTTTGGTACACGAAGATATAAAATGGTTAGTACCATTACAGTTGAAACATGTAGCAGGTCCACTGTAGCTCCTTGTACTGCCTGATGACGGTTTGGAGAAAACTACTGACGTCACTCTCTTCTCTGGTTCGGTTTCAGCCGTTAAATTAGGTATTATTGTTATACTTCTCACTTCTCACTTCTCACTTCTCACATCCAACTTAACCTTTAGTGCCCTTAAAGTTGTAGCTTCATATAAAAATAATCTTCCATTACGTAATCCCTTCCACGATATAACTGATCAGTTCGTCGGGTTCAACTGTACCTCTTGCTGCTAGTTCCTTCATGATTAGTAAATATTCTTTAACTGTTTTATCCCGTCGCATCTTCCCAAGTAATACGTAATAACATTTGATGGACTGCACTGTTAACTTTTATTGAAAATTCTTCCAGCATGCGAGTTTTCAAGATTCCGAAGATGTTTATACCACGTTAACCCGGAACAAAAACGTTTGCCAGACCTTAAAGTAATTTTTTGGAAAAATTAATTTTTATAAGTCATTCCATGTTACGAAACCATCAATTTTAAATGTTTTGAAAGGCCTGTTTGATTTTTTGATCATTCATTTAAGATGCCATACAGTGTTATGACGCGCGTCCGCCTCCACTTTTTTAATAACCTTGCAATTTGGAGCACTCATCCCAAATTGTCCTTAATTCTTGCTATTTACAGGGCGTTCGTTATCGCGCATTCAAAATGATTAGATTTTTCGCAGTGAGACACAGAGCTTTCAAACGAAATTAATACGGGGATGCATAATTACTGCTGCGAGTTAGGAGCGTCAAGTGCTTGCAGCTGAAATATTAATTCTCCGGGGGTTTTTTCTTGCCTCTGGAAGAACACGGCGCAACACTGCGAGAATTTGTATTTATTAATGATATTTCCTGTTAATAGGACGAAAGTTTGAAAGGAAACTTGCGCTTAATTGGCAATTAAGTGCCTGCTCTGATCTTTATTAAAATTAAAAGTTGTGCGAAGGAGTAAATGTTATCCAGATTTTACGCATTCCAATATTTGCCTATTATATAACCTCGGAAGGTGTTTACGCATCTACTTTAATAATGATCCACTACGTGAGGAAATTTAGGGAGTATATTGCAATACAACTTGCGATATGCGTAATAAGAGGTTGTGTAATGTGTTATGTAAACTGTCTAACTTTTAGAAGCTTATTAATACGATATGAGCTATGGGATTTCCCTTAATTGTTTGCTTTTAGTGCGAGATCTAAAATTTCACTTCTTTTGTGGTGGAAAGTGCATTATAAAGTGTAAATTATCCATCAGCATGCCTTTATCAGGATTGGACTGAATGTGATAAGGAAAGTAACGTAATTAAACGTATGTATGTATGTATGTACAAATACATACGCATATACATATACGTTTTATTAGCGTTGGATTTGTGGTAACAAATTATTGAAACATCTGGAAGGGATACGGGTTGAGATATACATATGTATATGGTGCGAAAGTTAGATGAATATTCTGCACTATCTACTACAAGCTTCAGTATAAATACACACGAATATATAAATTTCATTTGCGTTGGATTTGTGGTAACGAATTATTAAGATATCTGGAAGGGATGCGGATTGAGATATACATATTTATATGGTGCGAATGTTAGATGAATATTCTGCACATATTTACTATAACCTTCAGTATAAATACACACGAATATACACGTTTCATTAGCGTTGTATTTGTGGTAACGAATTATTGAGACATATGGGAGGGATACGGATTGAGATATACATATATATCTGGTGCGAAAGTTAGATGAATATTCTGCACATATTTACTATAACCTTCAGTATAAATACACACGAATATACACGTTTCATTAGCGTTGTATATACATATTTACATGGTGCGAATGTTAGATGAATATTCTACACATATCTACTAAAGGTTTCAGGATGATACACACGAATATATACGTTTCATTAGCGTTGTATTTGTGGTAGCGAATTATTGAGACATCTGTAAGGGATACGGATTGTGATATACATATTTATATAGTGCTAATGTTAGACGAATATTCTGCACATATTTACTATAACCTTCAGTATAAATACACACGAATATACACGTTTCATTAGCGTTGTATTTGTGGAAACGAATTATTGAGACATCTGGAAGGGATACGGATTGTGATATACATATTTACATGGTGCGAATGTTAGATGAATATTCTACACATATCTACTACAAGCTTCAGTGTAAATACACACGAACAGATAAATTTCATTTGCGTTGGATTTGTGGTAACGAATTATTGAGACATTTGGAAGAGATACTGATTGAGATGTACATATGTATATGGTACGAAAGTTAGACGAATATTCTGCACATATTTACTACAACCTTCAGTATAATATATAATATACACGTTTTATTAGCGTTGAATTTGTGGTAACGAATTATTGAGACATCTGGAAAGGATACGGATTGAGATATACATATGTATATAGTGCGAAAGTTAGATGAATATTCTGCACATACTTGCTATAACCTTCAGTATAAATACACACGAATATACACGTTTCATTAGCGTTGTAGTTGTGGTAACGAATTATTGAGACATCTGGAAAGGATACGGATTGAGATATACATATGTATATAGTGCGAAAGTTAGATGAATATTCTGCACATATTTACTACAAGCTTCAGCATAAATACACAGGAATAGATAAATTTCATTTACGTTTGATTTGTGGTAACGAATTATTGAGACATCTGGGAGGGATACGGATTGAGATATACATATGTATGTGTTGCGAAAGTTAGATGAATATTCTGCACATATTTACTACAACTTTCAGTATAAATACACACGAATATATACGTTTTATTAGCGTTGGATTTGTGATAAGGAATTATTGAGACATCTGGAAGGGATACGGATTGAGATAACATATATATGTGGTGCGAAAGTTAGATGAATATTCTGCACATATTTACTACAACCTTCAGTATAAATACACACGAATATACACGTTCCATTAGCGTTGAATTTGTGGTAACGAATTATTGAGACATCTGGAAGGGACACGCATTTTAATATACATATTATATGGTGTGAATGTTAGATGAATATTCTACACGTATCTACTACAAGCTTCAGTATAAATACACACCAATAGATAAATTTCATTAGCGTTGGGTTTGTGGTAACGAATTATTGAGACATTTGGAAGGGATACTGATTGAGATATACATATGTATGTGGTACGAAAGTTAGTTGAACATTCTGTACATATTTACTACAAGCTTCAGTACAAATACACACGAATATATAAGTTTTATTAGCGTTGAATTTGTGGTAACGAATTATTGAGACATTTGGAAGGGATACGGATTAATACATACGTATATGATGTGAAGGCTAGATAAATATTTTACACAGAGTTACTATTGACAAGCTTCGGAATTTTTTTTTCGTTGAAGTTACATCGCTTTCCGTTTCTAAACTCTGAATTTGAGACGTGCTGTTTAGCGAAACATATTCTTTTTGCAGATTTTAAACTGGAAATACAAATTTTCCCAGAAACTCTATTCATATAGGGATTATGTGCTTATTTCTCCCCTATTAATAGAACTTTAAAAGGATGCTGTTCTTTTTTTTTAATTTGGTACTTTGAACAATGTAGTTTTCTAGTACAATTTATTGCTTGTATATAGGTATATTATCTTCTCCTGTGATCTTCGAATCCTAGGACTATTAATTACTTTTAGGGTTTTCTTATACCTAACCGGACTTTCTAGAGCTGCTTTCAATTTTATTGATTGGTAAACGTGTAACTGGTTCCTGATCTGTATGGTTAAGGGTCATTAAGTATCTGCCGCATGTGTTGCTAAGTGGGAGTTCTACCTCCGTTGCCAACCATTGATCGATTGATTGATTTGAAAGAGCGAGATCTAGGACGCGGTTTTCTAAGCATCTCTTATGCATTAAGGTCATATTTTACTGACTTTTGCCCATCTGGGGTAGTTCCAACTCCAGTAGTGATTTTTAACGTGTCTATACTTCTTATCCGACCGAAGGCGCACTTTCAGATTGTTCTCCGCTAGAAAAATTTCACCGACCTCGGCCAGGTTCGATCCCGCGTCCCTGGGATCTAAAGGCAAATGCGCTAACCACTCGACCACCGAGGCCGGCTTGCCAACCATATTAACAATATTGTAAACGTTTTGGTTTTGGCAAACGCAAAGTTATTTAAATAGTACACATTTTATCATGGATACGAAAATCGACTAAATTTAAACATTTATTTGTATGTAAAGTAAAATGTGCCTAAGGGAAATGTTTGCTGCCACTGTAATCCTGTTTAGGGTAGTTAGTGCAGAGGCGCATGAACTCAGCGGAATTGACAGTTTTAGGTACTCTCCAAGGCACCAGGAGAGCAGGGTGTGAGTGTAAGTTTTTGGTTACCCATCCAAGTGGTGACTTTGAATACTATTTGACCAGTATTCGCATTTGTCCGCTGCGTTGTTCCTATATAAATCTAATTTAATTTAAATTACTATTAGTTAAAAAGCTTAGAATATGAGATATCCGAAAATGTACTTAGGATGATAACGTTAATTTTGATCTACATCAGGTCTACCAAGGGGTTTTTTTATTATGGACATTTTGAGGTACCTTGACATCAGTTTTAAAATTTTATTGAGGTTTGTTTACTGATATCAAATGAAGAGAATGAGAATGAGACCTCGTACCCTAATGGGTACAGCTGCGGGTTGTGACGCAAGATTTCCCGAGTTCGATTCCCGAGAACCGCCATAGTATCTAGGTGGTTTTTTCAAAGGGAATTTCAGTCTTTACGGCGACTCAACCTTAAATACATAGTTGGTTTAACACCTTGGGGTAATAATAGGTGGCTGGAACGTAGTACTACACGCTAACTTTATCGTAATGCCGACTAGTCCTAGTAAAAGTAGCAGCTGTATCTGCTACTCCCCCAAAGAAGTTGTGACGCGCTAAAGGGAGACTATTACTATACATTAAACGTATTTTGTATGGAATAAATTCTGGCATTTTGAATTAAATACTGACAGACAAATATATAAGGCTGCTATGTAAATCAATTAAATACAATTTAAACACGGAAAGACATAGTGCCCGCTTTTAAAGAATTATTCATAGCGCCATGTTTTAAGAAGATAATATTGTGTGAAGGTAGGAATAATTTAAATCAGTATAAGTACCTTCCTTGTCACTTTCTATTTTAAAAGGTAAGTACAAAATGCATTCCATACTTTGCCACCACCGTATATAGTACGGTAGTCTTCTGAGATATTTCGAAGCTGTTTGTGTAATTCATATTTATGCAGGGTGAGTGGGAAACCTACGTCCAAACGTTGGAGAATTAGAAGGCACGAATTGATTTTGTTTAAGTCAATTTTGATTTTGAAAGGCTTTGCTGGTTCTTAAAATAGTTTTTTTTTGTGAATATATAAGCGGGGGCTTGACCTGTTAGAAGTTTGTGAGGGAAAGTAGTCAAATGAATTTACATGTACACTTAATAAGTCATTTAGAAAAGCTGTTAGAAGGTGGCAGTTGCAGTTTGCTGAGATGTTTTAAATTATTTCTGGCAAGTCCAAATGTAGAATCCATTTTCCCTAAAAATGCGTTGTTATGTATTTTGCAGATATTTTAATATATTTTTGTTTTTGTGCATTCCTGTGATCATTTTCTGCTGTGTTTGTTAATGAAACATTTTTTATTTTGTATCTTGCCGCTTTCCTTTGATTAATTTTTCGTGGAGCATCAGATTTTAGGTGGTGAAAAGTATAGTTCGAAGAATATCGGTTGTCGCACAATAGGGTGCGTAGAATAACGTTTGACAATTTTAGATTGTATAACTATAAATTATATTAAATGGGGAAAAATAACTGTGAAAACTAACGCTTAAAACAGCCGACTCGGTGGTCTAGTGGTTAGCGCACTTGCCTTTAGATCCAAGAGATGCGGGGTCGAATCCGGGCCAAATGTGGCCTAAGTGCATAGAGGAGCTTGGAAAACCGCATCCTAGATCTCTCCGAATCAAAACTAACAAACCACCAAATTGGTTTGCAGAATTTCGTCGTGGTCGTGCGTCCGTCAGTGGTGAATTTTGTGAAGGTAGACCAAAATCGGTGGATATTCCAAAAAACATCAACACTACGCGGAACATGATTAAAGAAGATTGCAGACTGCAGTACATTCGGTTTTGCATGAACATTTAGCTGTGAAAAAGATCTGTTCCCGATGGATTCCGCATTATTTGACCGAAGTTCAAAAGAAGGCTCGTGTTAATTGGTGTAAGGAAATGCTCAAGACATTCGATAGAGGAACAGCAAAATCCGTATACAACATCATAAAAGGTGACGAAACTTGGATATATTTGTATGAACTGGAAACTAAGCAACAATCCATTGTTTGGGTGTTCCAAGATGAACCGAATTCCACAAAAGTTGTTCGTTCACGAAGCACTTCCAAGAAAATGATCGCTTTCGCATTCCTTTAGAGGATCGAAGAACAGTTAACGCTCAATGGTATACAGCAATTTGTTTGCCAGAAGTCATCGACGAAATCAGGAAAAACAACCGAAACGTCGCAAAATTCTTCATCATGACAATGCCAGGTCTCACACAGCACGTCACACAATTGATTATTTGAAGGAGAACAACTTTGAATTAATGTCTCATTCCCCGTATTCACTTGATTTATCGCCTAACGACTTCTTTGTATTGCTGACTGTCAAACAAAAAATGCGTGGATAGCGATTTTCATCACGTCAAGAAGCTGTTGAAGCCTTCAAAAACCATGTTTTTGAGATACCAACTTCAGAGTGGAAAAAATGTTTTGAGAATTGGTTGCATGCAAAAGTGTATAAATCTTATAGGTGAATATTTTGAAAAGCAATAAAACAGTTTGATCCAAAAGAAAATTTTTCTTTCCCAGTTTTTGTAAAAACTTGAAAGGCTGCCCATGTACATGGTGTTCTCTACCGACTTTGATATAATTACTGTTTGGTATATATGTAAATTTACTTGGTTAGTTTGCGTACTAATTTGATTTAAATCAGCCAGGGCCTTCTGTAAATATTAATAAAGAACAATTTTTAGGGATTTCCGTTAAAGGGTCATTGCTCATCTTAAAACGCGAAATTGAGGAAACAAAAAATAAATAAACTGAAAGCTTATCGCTGAAGTTTACCCTAGCTCTTCGCAGTCATTCTGTATAAACTACATTCCAACACCGTAAATTCGTTGATGTCCAGGGGTTTCATAGTGGGTTATATTGAAGAAAATATAATAAAACCAATGCCGATTCCCACAAACAATTTTGTAGGAATCGACATTGGTTTTATTATATTTTTTTTTCTAACACCCTCTTATTCCATCTGTTTTAGGAAAACAGTTACCCTTTTCTGCTATTTCTTTATAGTTTGCGAAAAGCAGATTCAATACGAATCACGTTGTAACTGCTTAACAAATATTTTATTTTGGTATTGTGGTTTATTCATGTACTAAATATTAATTATAGGTTCGAATTATTCTGACAATGGTTTATTTGACATTTCGAAACTAAAACTAATTTAATGGTGGGTGTAGCTTACAAATAACTATTTTAATAATATACTATATCATAAAACATGTTTTCCTTTTTATATCCATAAACATAAATTTTGTGACAGCGGAATGCTTTGCTCAAACCGAGTGTTTCACTGTCACGTTTATTAGCAGGATGAAAAAACAACAGTTTATATTGTGTACAAAATAGTACGCGAATGAATACATACACGTGTCAACTAAGAGTTGAATATATCTATTGTACTTATAGAAAACTTACACGCATGTAGGCTACGCGAATGTAAGTAATTAAATCACGTGTTTTAAATATTATTGTGCTGAGTGATTTGTACGCCTTAAGACTACTCTTACATAGATGTATAGGCATTTTATAAGCAGGAACATTTTATACAGGGTAAATAGAAAAACTTTACGTGCGTAAATTTTCTATAAGTAAACCCGAATATATGTAGTTGTCAAAGAGATTTATCTAGATACTATACCCAGATATTTTATCAAAAAGTGTCTAAGCAAGAAAATTACAAGTAGAGGTAATATTATATTAATAACAGTCGATATCTGCATAATTGTATCATTGATACTTGCATAATAAGATAGAGAGAAATACATTTTTTTAGCTTTAAAAATAATCACATATGAAATATACGTAAATACAAAATTTTTTTATTATCCTGATTTTTTAATCGTCTAAACGATTGGTCGGCTGCTATTGTTATAGACTTGGTAAACTCTTAGTGATTCTTTGGTCATCACCCAACCAAAAGACATAGCCAACATCTTAGGAAATACTTTTCAGTATAATTCAAGCAACGAAAACTACGACACAGAATTCATCACATGAAAGGAAGAAATGGAAAAACAACAGATTGAAATAAACGGCAACCATCACAACTCAATTAATGATCCTTTCTCTTTTGCTGAACTCATCCACATAATAACAACGATGAAAACAAAAAGCAGTCCAGGACCTGATGGCATTACCTACGCTATGATTAAACACCTACCTCATAAATCAATCCAAGATCTTCTTCAAATATACAATTATATTTGGAATAACAGAGCCTACCTAAGCCAGTGGAAAAAGTCATTCGTGGTCCCCATACTTAAAACAGGCAAGGCGAAAACAGATCCGACAAGCTACCGACCTATAGCATTATCAAATTGTCTTGGAAAATTTTTACAGAAAATGGTTAATCACAGACTGCTTTGGTTTTTAGCAGCAAATAACCTCATAAACAAATATCAAAGCGGTTTTCGTTCAGGGAGGGCAACAACAGACCAAATAATTAGTCTGGCAATAGAAATTGAAACAGCTTTCAGATATAAAAAACATCTTGTGGCTGTCTCTCTAGACATTGAAAAGGCTTATGACACTACATGGAAACATAACATACTTTTGTCCATGAAAGAATTTGGACTGGAGGGAAACATTCTTCATTGTACACAAAATTTCTTAAGTAGCAGAGAATTTATTCATTGTTAAGACAAACAACTACATATCTGACCCAAAACTGCAGGAAAATGGCGTACCTTAAGGAGAAATTTTAAGTGTAACTCTATTTCTGATTGCCATAAATAAAATAAAGCAAGAAATCCCAAAACACATTAACATATCTCTATACACACACGATCTAATAATCTATATGAAAGGAAAAAATTGAAAAACTATTCAAAGAAATCTTCAACACGCTATTAACAAATTAGAACTATGGAGTAAAACTACCGGTTTCCAGTTTTCTAGCACTAAAAGCAAAGCCATGCATTTTTGCAAACTTAGAAAACGTCACGATGACCCAAGCATTAACATAAGCAACATATATATTGAATTTGTAAATGAAATGAAGTTTTTGGGGGTTACCTTTGAGAAAAATCAGACCTGGACCGCCCATATTCAAAATATCAAAACCGAATGCAACCATCGTATCAACTTACTTAAATCGTTAGCACATCATTCATGGGGATGCCACAGAACGTCTTTACTGAACATATATAAAGCCCTCATCCGATCGAAACTGGATTATGGATGTATTGCGTATAATAGCGCCAAAACTTACAAGCTAAATTTGCTTAATACAATACAAAATACAGCAATAAGAATAGCAACTGGAGCTTTTCGTACGAGTCCTGTACCAAGCTTACTCTGTGAATCAGGGGAACCACCCTTATATTATAGACGATCGCCCTATCATATATAGCTAAATTGGCCTCCCGATCAGATATTCCTG
Source organism: Limonius californicus (assembly GCA_014611495.1). Taxonomy (NCBI): domain Eukaryota; kingdom Metazoa; phylum Arthropoda; class Insecta; order Coleoptera; family Elateridae; genus Limonius; species Limonius californicus. The sequence goes on from JABXWE010004898.1 coordinate 24,116, forward strand.
TATATAACAGCATATTCCACACTACACATAACAAATTGTTACTAAAAAAGCGAAACTCCGTTGCAACACAAAATCTTAGACATAATCCAAACCCTACAAATCTCCTTACTAAATATTCCAAAACATACCCACTATCCGACTCCACCGTGGAAACAAAAAGCCCCTGAATATATCCTGCACTTTTGTCTATTTAATAAAAGTGACACACCACCGGATTTGTTTCGAACTAGTTTTAAAGAAATCCAACACAAACTTCAGCAACACAATTTTATCTATACGGATGGCTCAAAAACTGAAAGTGCTACAGGAGCTGCCTTTATAACAGAGAAACAGAGTATGAAATTCCATCTACCCAGTGCAATAACTAACTTCTCTGTTGAAGCGTAACAGCATTTTGAAGGCAATCCAATATGCACAAACAACGGACCCGGATCAAAAACAGTTTGCCATTTGTACTGATTCTCTCAGTGTCATCCAATCCATCCAGGACGTCTATACATCAAATCCTATTATCAAAAAGCTACAACATGAAATTCATGAAACGCTGACTACAAACAAAAATATTTCGCTTGTATGGATTCCATCGCACACAGGAATAACCGGAAATGAGAAGGCAGATATAGCAGCTAAAGAAATCGCAACATTAGCTGAAATCAACATACCTATTCCACCTACGGATTTTAAAAACTACGTTAAATAAAAAATCAAAGTAAAATGGAAGGACGAATGGACGACCACTGCAAGTAAACTAAGGACGATACAAGAAGATATATCCGAATGGCCGTGTCACAGGGATAGAAGAACCCAAATAGTCATAACTAGGTTACGAATTGGCCATACACTGATACCACATAAACACCTATTAGAGAAAACAAACCCCAATATTTTCATCACATGTAACATACCTATCACGGTCCAACATGTTATAATAGAGTGTAACCAATACGTATTTCGAAGGCAAAAACATCATATCCCAAATTTACTAAAGGAAGCTCTCTCAAATAATTTCACTCAGATGAAAAATGTAATTAATTTCCTTAAAGAAATTAACATGTATCACATAATATAATTTTATAAAGATTACCAAAAGAATTAGTATGTAAGATATATTGTAAAGTATTGTAGTTAATGTACCGGAGTACTAGTGACCATAGATGTTGAAGTGCTCAAAAATACGACCTAAAAAAATACAACATTTGGGGTTAACTGACTATTGTTTGAATATAGTTGACTACTGTTATAGCCTAAGTCTATGCTTCTTTCTGTAGATGCATATTGTGGGCGTTACTTTTAAAATAATTTAATACTTGTACTTCACTAAGAGCATTTGTTTAAATAAGTGTTGGATAGCATGCTATACATTCACGGGTGGAGATAAAATCCACTTCGTCACAATAGTGATTATAACTAGTATCCTGTGTGTAGGTATGAATGGGAAAATGTATCCTGCATTTATATTTTGGTGTAACGACCTCTTAAAAAAATTGTTTTTGACTTATAAAATTTTGTGCAAGTTGCTGATTTATTCACTGAAATTGATGATAATATTCCTTAAATTACTTCTTATTGTTTGATGTGCGTTTTAAGATGAATTAAATTATTATAACACGAGAGTGTTTCTGTGAATTAATCTACTCTAAACATAACAAATTGATCGTCGTATTTTCGAATAACAAGCAAAATAATGTATAAAGCATATTCTTCGAGGCTTTCGCGGTTTCTCGAACTGTCAATATTACAATTTACTTTCGGCTTAGACCGCGTCATCATTTGGGAACTACACCCAGAATTATCAGGTAAGGACCGACAAGTAGCTTGTCTGCCTTTACAATTTGCTTTACATTTGCTGTAGAAGTTTGAGCAATATCTGTTCGCAGGCCCTGCCTGCCTAAACAGGGCCGTGTGCTTAGATTATTCAAACTTTGGGACGGACAAGGATTTGATGTTGATGTATTTTGTTTGCCAGGACAATAATACTTAATCGGCTTATGCCTGTTAGCTGTTTGTGAACACATACAAACTAACATTTCGCAAGACATTGCAGCTTGCACACGGCCCTGTTTAAGCAGGCAGGGCTTACGAACAAATATTGTTCAAACTTCTAGAGCAAATGCTTGTAAAGGCAGACAAGCTACAGGTCAGACCTTACGTGATAATGCTGGGTGTAGTTCCCAAATGACGACGTGGTCTAAGCCGAAAGTAAATTGTAATATTGAATGTATAAAGATTTACAAATACTTTTTAAGGTGACGTCATAAAATCACTATAAGAATTTGACCTCTACAAAATTTAGAAATTTCCCCGATAGCTAAAATACGTCATTTCTTTTTGCATCCCAGTTTTTTTAACGAGCTGAAATTATTAATACAAATGTAGTAACACAAGCAGATATAAAAATTATAATAAAAAAATTCAATCTTGTGTATTGTTGAATATTACACGAATCTAAATTTTGAACTCTATATACGTCAAACTGGCCGTATTTATATCAGAGTACAATTTTTGCTGTCGCATGATACCGGTGCTTATAATTCGTTTCAATAGTTTCTTCTTCTTTGAGTTTCTTATCTTCTGAGATATCTTTCCTATGCCTGTGCTGGGCGTTTTAAAATACCACAGACATAGAGGACTTACAGCCTAACGTGGGCTCCGAACCACGGGAAGTGTAAACACTTCTACTCCAGAGAAGATTTACCACGCAGAATAGCTTGCTGGTTTGCCTTTGCCTTGCGAAGGAGAACGGCGGTTAGAAATCCGATGTTCCGGTACTGTGAATTTTCAGCATAGCACTCTTAACGCGCTGACCTCTAACTCACGTCTGCCTCTTTTGGTCGATTAGACATAGTTTGGTTGCATATACAGAAAGAAATATTATTTAAAAAATACTACACTACAAATTCATTATATTAAATGATCTTGTAGTGACCCGTGAACCTCACAGCGAATAGGTTGTGTAGTGTACTCGTGCGTTATAATTGATTAAGTGACTTTAATGTGCGATTAATCAAATAGTTTTAACGCTAACAGGAATTTAATTCACCATATTAGATAGTGTCGTAGTGAAAACTTATCGGCCGCACGCCGTCTGGCGCTGCGATAGCCGCGTAAATATAAAAACAATCAAACCAGATACCATTTAGTATTTACACACCCAAAAATATGTCCTTCAACGCCAATTTAAAACAACCAACCCTCCAATACAATAGTACTGAAGTTAGTCCAATGGATTTTTCAACATTTAAACCAAATAACAGCTCAGCACCAAATAGCTCTAATAGCCCAAACACTATTAACAGTAATAAACCCACAAAAAAGCGCCAAAATGAATCTCCCTCATCAGAAAATCACAACAAAAAATATGTATTCACCGATTCGGAATTACTCCGTCAAAATAAATATTATTTACTACACGAAACGGACACAAGTAAGGAATCAGAGCCCATATTACAAACATCTCAAACATCCCAACCAGAACCGAAACCAAAAATACCCCCAATTTTCCTACTCGATGCAAATAATTATCAAGCGGTCTTGAATGATATAATTCCACTGTAAAAAAGGAATTTACTACCTCATATAAAGGAACACAATTACGAATAAACCTTACGGATATTGCAGATTACCGATCACTAACTCTTTGAAGAAAGCGAAGAAGATACGATATTACACATATAGAAACCCAGAGGATGCCAATATGTCGGTTATTATCAGAGGTGTACCAACATCCATCACAGAACAGGAAATGCTGGAAGAACTTAAGACAAAAAACCTTCCGATCAAAAAGGTAACCAGGCTATTAAATAAGGACAAGAAACCCATGCCCATCTGTGCAGTTGAACTCACAAAAACAGAAGAAGCTAAAAACATATACCAACTAACGAATTTATTCCACTGCATTATCTATGTGGAACCGCGAAGAAACAGCAGAAACGCCCCACAATGCACCAATTGTCAGAGAGTAGGTCATACTAAAAATTACTGCCATTTACCAGCCCGCTGTGTAAAATGCACAGGATTACATCATTATAAAGATTATAAAAAAGAAGAAAAGCAAAAACCACAATGCGTGAACTGCGGTGAGGAGCATACGGCGAATTATAGCGGATGCAGTTATTATAAAAAAATGAACGCCACATGAAACACCATAAACCCATCCCACAATAATCTTACCACACCCAACCGCTCCTACGTCAGCGCAACCAAGCAACCATTATCTCATGAAACAACTAGAACCATCTCAGACGAATCCCAAGAATCAATCATCATTCAGATATTCAAAAGTATTTGGAACATGTTAACACCTTATCTTGACGATATTAAGTCATTCCTACTCTCATTAATTCTCACCTTACTCAATGCCAATAAATAATCAGCAACATATTTTACCCAACCTAGTTATCTCTAATTTTAATGCCAATGGAATCGTCAAACAAAGATCCTTAATTATCGCATTCCTTGCTAGACATAAAGTCGATTTAATATGTGTAAGCGAAACACATCTAATCAATAATCAAAAATTCAACATCCCCGGATACCACATTTACCGGAAGGACCGAAAAACGCAGTATCCATCAGGTGGCGTAGCAATTATTGTTAGACGTACATTATCAGCATATCCTTCAGAGCTCCCGCAATTAACCAACTTGGAAGCAGTAGCTGTAAACCTAGAACTTCGAAATAACCAAAAAGTAACAATAATTAGCGTATATAAACAGCCAAATCGCAGACTTCTCGAAGCAGATATAGCAGCCCTCTTCGAAAATGATACACCAACACTAACAATTGGAGATCTGAACTCAAAAAACACTCTCTTGGGATGCAGGGTAAATAATCCAGATAGTAGTAGACTACATACCTACCTATCCCAACACGCAGTTCAAATATCGGCCCCACAAGAACCTACATACTTCCCTTATAGAATAAATCACCAGCCTGACATCTTAGATGTTTGTTTACACAAAAACTTCGCTAACCCAATCTCCCAAACAGTTCTAACAGAACTCGATTCGGACCATCTACCGGTGCTACTTAGCTTTAACAACACCGCAAAAACAGTACACAATATACCCCGTCTGATTAATGGAAGAGTAAACTGGCAGAAGTTTCAACAAACACTTGAATTAAAAATAACGTGTCCTGCAAGGTACGAGTCAAAAGAAGACATTGATAGCGCTATAATCAATCTAAACAATGGCATTACTGTTGCAATACAAGAGTCCTCTACAATACAGCAAAGGAAACGCCAAATCGATTACACTCAACCACCAGCAGATATAATGAACCTAATAAATGAAAAAAATCGACTACGGAGACTTTGGCAAAGAACCCGAGATCCCGTAACTAAAGCACACCTAAATCGAAACGTTAGACTCGCATTAGACAACCACAGAATAGGTAGCTATAAAAAATATATCGAAGACTTACAACCAAGGGACCCAACGATGTGGTTGGCCACTAAACGTATTCTAAAAAAACCGCAAATCATTTCCACCATTAACGACAGAGGACAAGTATATTGCTCAGATAAAGATAAAAGTGAAGCCTTCGCGGAACACTTAGAAAAGACATTTACAACTTTAGTTCAAGAAGATAACGAAG
>JABXWE010004900.1:0-46702 GCA_014611495.1 Limonius californicus
ATGAAATTCCGGATTTAGCTTATTTGAACGATACTGAGCAACTATTATTAACAAAATTTTGTTGTAAAAAAATCCCTAATACGATTTCTTCAATTTTGCTGTTTATTTTAAATCGTAGTAGGCTAGCATTTCACCGTGAATGGAAAGTAAAATACCCTAAAATTACAGTTTAGTGAGAGGTATAATCAGAAAAAAGAAATTTTTTGAATCGATAATATATAAACAAAATATTGGGGTGGTGCAGTCTACAGTGAGACACACTGTATGTATATATATACAGCTGAGTTATAGCCCCACTTTTAAATAATAATTAATAATATTTTGTGGTTTTAAAAGAGTTAAATATACGGTAAATAAAATTGTAATTGGTTAAACTTACTAAGTTGGGCGCCATAAAGAAATTAATCTCTTAAACAAGATATCCTTTCTATCAAATGGATATTAAAAATATGCAAATTAATAAATTGTTTAACCAACACAAATCAAATATTCTCACAAACCTTTTTTAATTGATGTCGCGGAAGCTGCTACAATTGGTCGTTTTATGTACACCTTTTCTAACCGGCAACAGAACATGCACAACAAAAGGAAACATAGGGAAATTCAAATAACAAAATCAGATCACAACTATCTGTACTTTCCCTTTTATAAAACGTAAATCACATTATGTTAATCTACATTAAATACAATACATAACTACAACGTCCTTTATTTATTTGCTCTTTGAATTTTTATATTAACTTTAAAATGTGTACCTGTTTTCTTTACAAAAGAAAATAACTCAAATGTGGCGGGCCACGTTCCAATCTTCATTTCGTCTCGCACGCGCAGTCTAATGAGTAAAAGATGCGTCGAACGCTACTTTATTCATTCAAACAAACGTTGATAATTACAGTTGGCGATGTCCAAATCCAGAAAACAGCAATCAGATACATCCAGGTAAGCACTTTAACTATTTTAAAACACCTGTAATTGACTTTTGAATAAGTAACGTCTAAATCAACACATCTAACCTCAAAATGGTTTTCGTTATGTGTTGTAAAACTCCAGTTTTTAAATTATTAAGCAATTTTCACTTCGATAACTCCTTTTATATTGCAGCACTTTAATATTCGAAGAACTTACTTCTTGTTTGTTATTGGTTGACAATAACATTATTTAATTGCATTATTTCAATCAGAATAATGGCATTTAATTATTTGACCGTTAGATTTATGCTTGTCCAATTAAAACAAAACACTCTCAAACCACGCTTCTTAAAAAAAGACGATCAACCAACGCCAACACTTTTTGCTTGCTGATTTTACCAATTTCACGCGTGTGGAGGATAACAAACACTTTAAATCGTAGATAAACGTTGTAATAGTATTTATTTATTCATAACACAAATGTTAAAAACAAATTTACAATAAAAAAAAAAACTGCAGGAGCAACGTCTTTCCTCGTTGGCGGATAAATAGTAACCGGCCACTTTTTTAACAAAAGATGCTCACAAAATTCTTTCCGTAGCTAGGATACTGAACAAAACTTTCAATTTTTTATGTGAACCTCGAGAGTTTCCACCAATGAAATCGCAGCTTTAAAATAACTAAATTAATTGCAAGATCCTATACACTAAAATAACTTCCTTATAATAAAAGTTACAGAAAAAAGGAAAACACCAAAATGTTCCTTGTAAATTTTCTCAAATATTGATATCTACACGACATATTTCCAATAAAGCATAAGAAAGTTGACAATTAAAATTTTCGAATTCTTTAAATAAATTATTGGAAACATATTCAAAGTTAATAAAAATTAACACAAACCTTCCTTACATACATAAGAACATTATTTCAACCATATTTTTCTCCAAAGAAAAATATTACATTCACAATTTAACATTATTGTATTAAGCTGTCAAAACCATTATATTTATACTAATACAAATGAAATTACAGCTCAAGAATGCACAGATAAGATTGAAAAGTATCCTCTATGCTTTCCCAAAGATGAAAATCAACACAACAATTTGATTTCAAGCTTGGAAGTCAAGATACACAGAAACGATAGATCATATCCTGGATCGGAACCTAACATTAACATCGTGTTGGAATTATGTGTGATTAAAGAATTCATTTTATGCAGGGTATTAAAAGAAATAACCGTGTAAATAAAATATTTTAATTACAAATAATTAAAGTAGATATTATACATGCCCTCCTTCCATTTGGACACATCTTTCGCATCTCCGTAAAAATGAACGCCGGATTCTTTCAAAGAGTCCCGGATTCATACGAACAGTCTGGCAGGCATGTTCTATTCGTTCTTGTAATTCGTTTAAATTATTCACGTGCTTGAATAAACTAACGACTTTGAGGTTAGGATATCTAGGTGACCACATAATTGGACCCCCTCGCCCTATCCACCCGCCGTTGTAGGAAACTTCAGACCGTGATTTAAAAATGTGCAGGAGCCCCATTGTGCATCAACAACATATTTTTCTATGAATGAGGTGTACATCTTCTAACAATAGTGGCAAGGCATTATGCAAAAAATCAAGATACAATTGGCCAGTCAAACGGTTCGGAAGAAACAAAGGTCCCATCATATGGTCTCCAAAAATACCAAGCCAAACATTAAATGAAAATCGTTGATGATTCGGTTCAATAATAGGATGAGGGTTTTCGTCTGACCAAACATGGCTGTTGTGGAAATAAAAAATGGCATTTCTTGTCAAACTAGCTTCGTGAGTAAATACGACTTCAATAATTCAAATGTTCGGTGGTCAGGCTGCCGCCGGTGAGGATACTTCCTCTGATATTCTATCACAGCAGCACGAGCATTCCCGCCACAATAGCCATATACAAAATGCATTTCTGCATATTCACCTGCAGAAAAAGGCTCAATCATTACCACACTTACAAAACAACAATAATTCAAGCTTGAAACACCTTCTGCAATAACAAATTAACATTAGTTTGACTTATTGCCTATTATGGCTTCATTTAACAAAACAGTGATAAAAACCAAGAAATCCTCTGTAACTAGATAACGGTTAGAAACAAGACATGGGTTTATTAACATTTTTTGCTTCGTGTAGCATCCCATTTCACAGTCGTAAGTTTTTAAATAATTTTTAATTAATAACCTCTGAAAGCATCCTTAAAAGTGCATGTTAATATAGAAACAGCATTTTAAGTTTTCAAAAATACTAGTAAACGGATATCCACTCAGGTCCTTTCCTTGTAAAAACACTATTTTATTTGTTATCTCAATGAATAGCTAGGTTATGTACAAAACCATGTTTTTGAATAGTCAAAGTAATGGTTTAACGTTTAGAAAGAATAAACATTGAGTATTTATGCACTACTTATTATAATTTTCAATTAAATATCGTTCTTAATTTATAAATTAAAGACTTTATCAAAAAATCACTCGAATTGTCTTAACGCTTTGGTATCAAAATTGCAAATTACTAGGAAGAACATACATAACTTTTACTTCCACTTCTAAATTTACTTTTAAAACAGATTGAATTTGATATATTAACATAAATTATTCTTTGCTTAAACCATCTATCATAAAAAATATATTATGTTTCATTATGAATTTTAAGTTCATAAAAGATACCGAAAGATGCTAATGAAATTTAATAATTGTTATGTAGTGGTTTTCTGAAACATCAATATTTTCAAGGGTTCCGGCAAGGGTAAGACGATAGAGAAACGCTGGTCTAAGCAGTAACATTATAGTATACACGTAGCCGTGAATAGGAGTAAATCGTCATTTCGCGGAAAGCCTAACCTTGTCACATAAAACCCGACATACATTGAAATGAATTAAATCTTGGGTTGTTTGACTGGATTTTACGTAATTTCAGGTGAACCGATTTCCACGTTAGTCAGATGAGGTAACTGTCTGGTATTTGTAAGTTACAGCGTTTGTTAATCGTCAAACAGAAATTTGTAGGAGGTAAATATTGAAACAGCGCTGATTTCCTAAAGAAATCCGTATATTTCTCTTATAAATTAGCAAATATTATTAGAGAACGGAATATATACAGTCGATTATTGCGGAAATATGCGCATATATATGCACACTATTTTTTAAATATATGCAGTAAATTCTGAAAATATGCACTTGCATATGCAATAGCATATGTTCAAAATCGACTTTAAAAACGATTTATGATAAATTGCTAAATGTTAAAAAGTTAAAAATAAATATACGCATTAAAATTCACAAATAACAATACAGTTTTAATACATTTTATTCTATTAACAAAATTACAGCAATACAGAATAATTAATTATACTTATAGTTATCGCTACAAATCAGCTTATGCTAAATTTTAAACTATGATTCATTATTATGAAAACAACTTACAACTAAATGTTTTTTACAATTTTCAAGAAGAAATTTATGTCTTCTATCGGTAAACATGTATTCCTAAATTGAACATCTACCGACGTGCATTGGACATTTGCAAATTTTGAAATTATATTAGGATCTAAATTTAATTCTTCAACAAATTCACCATTGAGAACTCTATTTATGTCTTTTAAAACAGCTTAACCAGGATTCTTTTTCATTACCGAATTAAAGTTTTCCCAAATAATTGCCTCAATTTCACCTCTTACATTTTCACACGAATTTTCAAACCGGGCTATCAGCTCCAAAAATTCGTTTAGAGTCATTCCTTGTTTTTCAAACTCTGTTATCGACTTTGACAGCTACTCTGAGAACTACATTTCAAATATTAAAGGTAAAGATTTATACAAATACAATGAACAACACCAGAAATGCATCATAAAATAGCTGAAACAGTCTAGCCAAAGCATTAAACTACAATAGCAGCAAATTACTAATAGCAAGCACAAGTACTTTAGAACAGATGAAGTGTTAAAAGGGATTTAAACGTTCAAAGAAATATTACAACATACAAAATCTACAAATAAATCTACAATCTACAATAAATAAGGGCTTACTGCAGAAGCTAGTGTTTACCCAACTTCTGAGAAAATTAATTACGTTTAGAATAAACTATCTGCGACCTTATTCATACAAAATGCAAAACAAACTATGATGTTATAAAAAACCACTGTTACATAGAATTGGTAACCAATCGGAAAAAAAATAAAAATATAAAATTTATTCAAAAATATAAAATTATGCATAAATATGCATAAAACGTCTAAATATGCAAATTTTGCCTACATATGCAAAATATGCATTAATTAATTAGTGTTAATTAACTCTAAACACCTTGATTCGTCCACATTATCGATTGTTTCGCAAGATATGCAAAAATTACATTATATGCAGTTTGCATAAAATCCGATCTCTAGATATTATATTACTGATATTATTAGCCCGTAACATAAATCAGCAAACACCCCAATAAAAAACAATTTACGTAGACTTTATTAAGTAGTTAGTAAAGTAGTAATTGTGATAAGATAACGCCAGCCAATTTTAGATAGTTAGGGTTTGACCTTAATAGTTGCATGAATGTTTTTCTAAGCTATAACTAAACGATTTGTTTGTGGAGGGCACGATCGATGTTAGATGATTTTTGCTCTATGTTCCAAGTGACTACAATACAATCAGCATGACACTTGGTTTCATTCCACTGCTTTCCATCAACCTGCGCTGATAACAGCGTGATTTCAAGAAAGTAGGACAGATGGCAATACCTAGCGTAAACAATTGTTACAGACCTCAACCAAGAATGAGTCATGGGCAAACCGAAAGAGCCTAGAATTTCAAATTGCATTACTAACGGGAACATTCATACTAAATTAGCTTTAGAACCCCCGTATATTCGGTAGCTTCGTCACAAAGTGTAGTTGGACCAATACACCAGCAAACAAATCGATAGTGACCACAATATAATCCAACACAAAGCTACAATTTAACAAATATTTTCGTACAACTGGTACTAAGCGTAACTTAACGAGATTCAAAAGCCAAAACGCCAAACTTTAACTTCTACCCTCTCTTTTCTGTTTAAAAATAAAGGATTCTTTTAAACCTAAATTCCTTCATTCCATTACTAGTGGGTACTATGGAGCTAGGACTTAATTAGAAGGTCTTAACTCCAAACTCTTTAATTAAACACATAAATTGGAGAGATCAATTTATTTCTGTTGAAAACTTTTTGATAAAAATCGGTAACTATTTATATAAAAATACATAACAACGGTAACATAACAACCCCAGACGACCCGATAAAGACCCGCACAACAGTACAGAAAGAGTTGTCTGCACCGGTTATAGTTAACAATGGTTTTTCCGCGTGGGAATTTGTAAATTTACATATTTCAATACTTTGTAACATCGCCTAGATGTCTTTATACTAAGAAATCTCCACATTTAAAGTGCCCAGATGATTCTGTCAATAGACGGTCTACAAATTACGACACCCATAATCTTCTCGTAATCTGATTTTCGGCGTCTAATTTAGGACTATGTGCAAAGCACGGATTTTATGTAAATATGAGGGAGGTTCAAATTGACTGCATTTTATTTTTTTCTGAACGTAATTGAAGAGATACTGCAAAGCGGTTTTATATTCATCGAAGTAGGCATGTTAGCCAACGTCGTAAACAATTGCAATTTGATTGTATCAATACTGTCAGATGTATTAACAATGGCGTGCAACAATGTGTCAAATTCTGTTGCACTACGGTTAATAATTAAATTTCTTTTCAATGAAGGTGTAAAAGGGACTGATATTTATTATAGACTTCAAAAACAGTTTGAAGAAGAGTATTTATCACTCAGAACAGTCTTTGAGTGGTGTAAATCCTTCCAGGATGGTCGTGAACGCGTGTCGAACTTGCCGCATGCTGTCCGTCCCGCGTCTGTTTTGAAACTTGGAAGCATTCATAAAGCTGACCAGTTGATCCGGAGCAATAAGCGAATATCTGTGAAGAAAATGGCTGGGATGGTAAACATTAATGTTGGTAGTGTTCAAACTATTGTCCACGGCAAGCTTAAATTTAGTAAAGTTAGTGCCAGGTGGGTTCCAGAACAACTTTCCGCGAACAACAGCAGAAACGTCTTCTGGTATCCAGAGAACTACGGCTTCGCTATGAAGGCGATGACTTTTGTCACGTATCATAACAACTGATGAGACCCGAGTACACCATTATATCCCAGAAAGCAAGAGTGTTAGCATGGAATGGTGTCACTCAAGCTCACCTCCGCCCAAAAAATTCAGAACACAACCATCGGCTGGCAAAGCTATGGTGACTGTATTCTGGGACGCTATTGAACCAATTTACGTCGATTTTCTGGAAGAAAGCAGAACGATTCATTTAACTTATTACAGTGAGCTTCTTGGAAAGGTTAAGCTGGCCATACGAACAAAAAGACGACAACGGCTTAACACTCGCTACTAAAAGTTTGGTCCAAATTAACCTAACTGACAGAAAATCATAAAAGCTGTCTAAGATTTACCATAATGCAGGTTCCTAAAGTTACAATATCCAAGTACTTAGTGACTAAATACACGTACTTAGTTTTAGTTTCATTCCTACTTTAGAGTAAATCAGTGGCAGAAAAATCATTGACGTCATGGTGAAAAGTAGCAGTCTTTTGTGTAAGTTTTCTATGTCAAATTTATAAAGTGAAGTTGCTGCTCTGTGTGAATATACCGAAAAATAACAGTCTAGCTTCGTTGTGAATCAAACAATATCAGGAACTTATCTTGTCTGAAAACAAAGTGTTTTGTAAACCCCCCAGTAAAATGGTATGCAGTTTCTGTCGATTTTTTTATTTTACGGTAGATAAAAACAACTGATGCTTCTGCTTTACTTATGAGTATTTGAAATTGTGAAAACTTGATAAAAGCAATAATGTAACAATATCTGAATTGGTAAATGAGCACCTAACAATAATGTTTTAGACAGACGCTGTTTCCGCTTGAAAGATAATATTAATGCTTTCTAATGCAGCAGTATACATGAACAAATCGAGGCAAAATTTAAAAATATTCTATCCAAATTGAATTCATACAACTTGTTTGGCCTATGGTATAAATAAATTTCCAGAGGAAAGTAGAGAGTACATCCCCACTGTAAACCATTTAAATAGTAATGTTAAAAAGTATTAATAGAAGCACCCCTACCGGCGCAGATATATGAAGAAAAATTACCAAATACTCCACTACCTCCTAAACCGGTAATGGGGTATATGGCTGGAAGCAATTTTAGGGCTTTTGCGCGAACTCAAAATATAGCGCACGCATTTTAAATTTAATTTTTCTGTCATCAGGCAACTAAAATGAAGTACTTAGACGCTATTAAAAGCTAAAAATGTTACATGTAAATTTCTAGCGTAAAGGTATTTGCTGTTTTCTGTCATTTTTTCCAAACTTAAAACCCTTTTCGCGAACAAAAAATCCAACGTATGATTTTTGTCCATATTTTTGTACTACTATGTAAATACGTGACTTCTGAGCCCTATTAGAATTACACACCCGAAAAATTGATTTTATCGACCCACCCTAGTACTCACAGACGCTTACAGGGGAATTACCGAAATTTACCGGGACATCACAGAAGAAGTCTGGAAATTTAGCAAGCGTCCGATACAAAGCGTAGTCCAGAGTGTAATATCTTAAAAACTTTTGTTCCAAAAAATAATGCATTTCAAACAATATACAGTGTGACAATTTAAAAACTTACAATGGGCTATATATCACAAACGAAAGATTATATCAAAAAATGCTCAAAACCGTTTGTAGGATAGGAAGGGGGAACTAAAATGACATAAAAGAGAACTCAGCCCCATCAACCCCCTAGGCCCCACCTACCCCAACTAAAAAAGTTTAAATAGCAAACCCTGCTTGTGATACATCATTGAAAAGCCTATAAAAAATGCTGTCCAATGGTATAAATAATAATTGTATAGGGTGAATCAATAATTCTGAAATCTTACCTTAAAAGGAAAATTTAATGAAGCTTTTGTTGAACTACAAATTTGTTAAAAATGTCAATGAAGTAAATGTTCAAAGTGGGTTCCGTTGTTTTGTAAACAATAATACAGCCTATTTTCAAATTCTGCACGAACTTTGGCAAATGTTGTTCTGGTAATAGCGCGACATGCTTGAGTAATTCTTTCCCGCAATTCCTCAAGTGACGCAGGTTGAGTTTTATTAACAACTGTCTTGAGGTAACCCCATAGAAAAAAATCAGGTGGCGTTAAGTCTGGTGACCTCGGTGGCCACTCAATAGGACCTCTCCTTCCAATCCATTTGTTCGGATAATTAGTATCCAACCAGTGCCTTACTGCAGCTGCATAGTGAGGAGGTGCTCCATCTTGTTGGAAGTGCAGCAATTCTTCGTCTAGAGCTAGATTGCCTTGGTCGTCCCTTTGGTTCTCTAAGTCATGCACAATTAAGGGTTCGATGGTGTTTTCCAGCATATCCAGATAAATTTCGCCACTTAAATTGCCTGGTATAAACAAGGGGCCAATTAAAGCATCGCCTAATATCCCTGCCCAAACATTCAGTTTTTCTGGATATTGAGTGTGACCTTCTCTAAATCGATGCGGGTTCGCATCACTCCAGTACCGACAGTTTTGTTTATTCACATTACCATTCAGCATAAAAGTACATTCATCAGTGAAACAAATATTTTTTAATAGTCTAGGTTCAGCGCGAATTCTTTCAGTCATGAGTTCACAAAACTGAATTCTTCGGTCTGGATCATCATCGCCTAGTTCTTGAAGAATTTGCATTTTGTACGGGTGAAACTTCTGAAATTTCAACACCTTCCTTACCGACTCACGTGATAGTCCTGTCATTGCAGATACTTGATGTGTTGATGCAGTAGGATCTATTACAAATTGTCCAGGACCCTCAATTTGGCTTGCTTCATTCAGTAATCTTGGGGCATCCCTTTTTTTATTTTGCACTGATCCCGTTTCTCTAAACTTTTCAACTAAATCGCTGATGTACACGTGACTTACATTTTTGTCCGGATGCCTCTCATTAAATATTTGAGCTGTTCGTAAATAACACTGGTTCTGGGAGCCAAATATGAAAATTATCTCCACACGTTCAGGTATACCGTAAACCATCGTGACAACTTCAGCTGAATGACAGTACCGATCGTAAACACTAATGACATTTAAATGTCTCAAATAAACAAACAAACTATGGACTGCAATAGAACCCAAAAACAGATGTTTGCAGTTTACAACTGGTTTGGCAAAAACGGTAAATTAAAGTTTTTATTTAACAACAAAAAGTACCTACGGACACTTATCATTAAAAATAAAGTTTTATTGGCCTTTAGAGCTTTTTAACATTGTATCACAAGTAGGGCATGTTTGTTTTAACATTGTTAAATATTAATTTGGTAATTATTGATACACCCTGTACAATTATTATTTATACCATTGGACAGCATTTTTTATAGGCTTTTCAATGATGTATCACAAGCAGGGGTTTGCTATTTAAGCTTTTTTAGTTGGGGTAGGTGGGGCCTAGGGGGTTGATGGGGCTGAGTTCTTTTTATGTCATTTTAGTTCCCCCTTCCTATTCTACAAACGGTTTTGAGCATTTTTTGATATCATCTTTCGTTTGTGATATATAGCCCATTGTAAGTTTTTAAATTGTCACACTGTATACTGGGCATTCAGAAAACTACGAGATGTCTTCAATTGAAAGCCATATTTGTTTTATAAAAAATTTATTCAACAATTTAATTACAAATAATTACCGTCACAGTTAATTGTTTTACTAACCGACGTATACCCTGCTCATAGAATTCTTGCGGCTGCTGATTGAAGAAGCCTTCCACAGCTATCTGTACTTCTGCATCAGACTCAAAATGCCGACCTTTACTACGGTCTAGAAATATGCAAATCGCAAAGCAATAGATCCGGCCTATAGGGTGGATGCTCTACAACCCTCCATTTCTTTCGTTGAAAATTTTCTTCTACCACATTAGCAACATGATTCGTAGCACTGTCGTGCAGCAAAATGACCCCACGCCTAAGTTTTCCTGGACGTTTCCGTCTTATTGCTTGAAGAAGCCTGTTCATAGTTTCATTGTACAGATTTGCATTGACATTTACTACACGTTCCTTAAACTCTATCAACAAAGGACCTTCATAGTCGAAAAAAACAATGATAACATCACCTTGCCTGCAGAAGGTTGTGCTTTAAACTTCTTCGGTGGTGGTGAACTTGAATGTTTCCACTGCATCAACAATAACTTACTGGATGGCTCTTAGTAATGGCACCAAGATTCGTCACCAGCAATTATTGGCAGAAGATAGTCTTCACCATTTTGCCTATAGTCTGTGAGATGTTATAGAGATAAGCCCATTCGCAAGCATTTTTGTTCATTAGACAAGAGACAAGGACTCCATTGCGAACAAACTTTGCTACAACCCAGATTACAAACAATACTAAGGACAGATCCTACACTCGCACCAACAATTTCTGAAATTTCCCTAATCGATTTTCGACGATTTTCTCTAATAAGGCTTTCCACACATGCCATGTTGTTTTCTGTTAGTGCAGTACACGGTGCGCCTGGTCGCGGGTCATCCATAGTCCCCTCTTTCCCGTTATTGAATTTTCTGCACCCTTTCTTCTCAGTTGGGTACATAATACATTTCCTTAGACTGCTTGCATTCGCGTATGAATCTGCAAGGCTGCACACCTTTATCGCATAAAAATTGTTGCCATTAAATGTAAATTTATGTTTGATTACGAATATAAAATTACTTATCAATTACTACTATCAAGAAAAAACAGCAAATTCAAGAAAATAACGTTGTAAAGTATTTTAAAATCTCGTCAATATATTTTCTGCTCCAAAGACATTTTTAGCGTGATTGTCATTTTAAAAAATACAACGCTACCCAGAAAATATATTTCCTCTAAATGGATCATTTTTCTCGTGTCGGGGTACTTAACAACCCGAAATAATTGTTATCGCTATGAAACTAAGCGAAGTAGCATGTGTTTAATTCAGTCAGCAACATGGGCACTACAATAAATTATAAAAGGAAAATTAATAGCACTTTACATTTACACCAATTTATGATGCTACTGCTGTTAGACCTACAACCGCAAAATGATTTACTTAAATGTACGTGTAGGCTTGCCACTTGATAATCAGAACGCGAAACAGGAGGTAAAGTAACATTTTCTGGAGAAAAAAATTCTCTCTTAAAATTTTGCAAATTGTATCTACATTTTTACGAAATAAGTAAGTAGAATTCAGCCTAAAATACGCTATCAAAGTTGTAAATTCATAATTACACAGTCTTTTAAATCAACTTGTCCGCAGAACTTTTTGTTCCAATTGCATCATCTCTTGCTGAAATTCTCTTTCCCCCATTTTTATTTCCTGACAACATTAAGGATTTGTTTGGTTACCCGAACCCTAAACTGGGTATGAAGTTGAGAAAGGCAGGAAAACGTAGAATACTTATTACTTAGAAGCAGCACGAATTTAAAATGTACAAGACCTCCGTGACAGACCACTCTAAAACGTGTGCGAGATGTCAAGCTGGCCTTTGGGGCTTTAAACGCTGATTGAGGACAATCCCTAGGGGTGTCAGTAAATTTGCCAGAATTCTGTTCAAATCAATATCGCTGTACGGCTAGGTCAAGACTTTTAATCAAAATAGCATAAGATTGTAATAAATGGCTAATCGAAGTTACATCCTCTATAGGAGTGACAACGCTTCTCCTTCATTATAATCCATTTTTAACTGTGAAGCTCGCGGTATGATCAGCGCACGTTTATTATATGGAAAGTTTCCAGTGGCCATCAATCGTGATCGTGCAGTACTCATTGGAAATTCTCGAATTCAACGAGTTGACCTTTTCGAATAAAATTAATTAACAAACCAGAAAGCGCGGCGCAATCTGGATATAAATTGTTAGATCAATTTGCGGTACAGTGTAGCTAATAAAAGAACGTTTCCACAATATATACAGGAATACAGCATTTAGAGAATCTTTTTAATAAATAATATTCAACTAAGATTACCATAATGGGCATGCAGCTTAAATCGTTTGTATTTAGATAATAATCATAAGTTTATTATGATTACAAATTACAAATTACTATTTCAAATTATAACAATTTAAATATAATATTTATAAATAACAATAAACGAAGATACCCACCAAAGCAAGGCTTATATATGGGATATCGACTTTAACTGAAGTTTCTAACTCAAAAAGGTTCCTTCTGAATGCAGTAAGTATATGTTACTTTCTTTTAGAAAAAACATTAACATATCAAGAAACAATAGGTATAATTAAAAGTTTTGTCCAATAATTTTTCCCGAAGAGATATTTAAAAAAAATGCATTTTAATTCTTGTCGCGATGAACATATTTGGCAACATTTTTGTTTTGGTATTGTTTCGTGGTGACTTTAAAAAATATAATTACTTGATATCCAAGATTTTAGCATCTTGATATAGTACATCGAATGCATATGTAGTTACTTTGTGGAACACAACTTTTATTTTTGTATAGCATTGTGAATATTTTTTTTAAGTAATATAGAATGTATTATATTATATAGAGATTTCAGAATTTAGACCACAGATGCTTAATTTAGGGGTTAATTCCCTATCTCTTCCATGTATAGCAACTTGTTGTTCCCTAAATATGGTAAATATGATCTCAATTAGGATTCTATAGTTTTCTATAGTTACGTTATTATATTATTATTATAAAATATAACGACAAATTTTAAAAATACGTGTTGAACATATAATAGTCAAAAAGCGAATGTGCTCCTTCTAATCTACTGTAATTTAAATTACAGCAATAGTGACATTAGCAGGGATTCGTCAACCACAGGGTCCATACAAATACCAAGACGAATAAAAATAAGACTATTTACATCTTGCTGAAGTGATATTTTTGTCCTCGAGAAGGACCTCTACAAAAATTATTACAATAATTTTTTTTTCTTTTGAGCTATTTCATTTATAGGAAACATTTCTTTGGTATTACAGTTACTAGACATCTAAAGTAGCATATTAGTTGTACATATACAATTACCGTACAATGTTTATTATTTCTTAATTCTAAAATTCTGTAGTATTATAGACTATCACTCCTTACGCTTTAATCGCATGTTTTCAAAAACTACATAGTACCCTAATTATACGGGATTGCTCATGTTCGTCAAAGTTCAATACATATTGGCATTATTAAAGTGATTTGGAAGTTCTTCATTTTTTAAGTGATGGTGTGCCAAAATGCGCATATTATAAAAATATTTTTTAATATGTAGGGTGATTGGCTACAGTGGAGCATATTTAAGTTAATATTGTTACATAGAATAAATAGCTTGTATATTTTTGCATTTTTGGATTCAGCGTAAAATAATCTATTCAACGTTCTGATGTTTTTAATTTTGGATGCGACGTTGCAGAGTTTATCTAAAAATTGTGATCATTTTGGTCGGCATAAGGTTTAACAAATTAATTCGGTGCGTGAGTATTATGATTAATTAAGAATACACATTTCGCAGTTATATTGCCAAGTCATGTATTAAAACGACACAGCCGTCAAAAATTAATATTATTTTACCTGGTGGTTTTTACACCTGCGCAAATTTAATTTATTTCAACAGCATTTTCTCAATTTCTTCAAATTTAAAATGCATATAAAAATGAATAGGAATATTGCAGTGTAAGACACTTAAAGGCAACATCAATTGCATTTGTATTAAAAAAATACTAAACCAACAACAAAATATAATGTCATCCTAGTAATGAACATGAAAATTACAGCAAGGGTATGTTTAAAGAAGAAGTTTAACAATATTATAATGAAAATCGTTATTGTCTCCTTTCACTTAACTTAATTTATTAAATTCTAGTACGTACGTAGCACGTGGTACATCCTCTGGCAGTAATAACTGCTCTGTACCTTGCTGGTATACTTTCAATGCAATTATCAATAATTATGCTCTTGTGGAATTTGATGCCACAGAATCTGTAATACATCCCTCAGCTGTTTCACGGTAGCAGACCTTGGATTATGATAATCAGCTTTCTCTGCAGAAAGTCCCATGCATACTCGATGGGGTTAAGGTGTGGAGATTGCGGAGAAAGAGCAAGATGCTTTATTTCCTCAACTAGAAGCATCTCTAAAACAACCCGAGCCCAATGCGGCCTTGCGTTGTCGTCGAGAGAAACAAAATATTCCCGTCCAACAGCGTTGCGACGGTTCAGAACATGGTCCATAATGATCTCGTGGACATAACGGTGGTCCGTAAGTGTACCATTAAAAACACGGAGGTCATAACACCACCCTAAAGACATTCCAGCCCATACCATAAGACCACCACCACCAGGCAACGACTGGTTGGGTATACTAAGGTAAGATACAATGTCCGGCACTACGATATACTCTTTCACGCCGACTATCATTGCTGAGACAATATCTGGACTCGTCCGAAAACAGTATGTCATCCCACGGTGTCGCTTCTTCAAGCCCACATCTAGACCATTCCACCCGGTGTATTCGTTGAGCCATAGTTCTTGCAGGACATCTTAGGGGGCAGTATAAAGTAAGTCCTACCTTAAACAGTCGATTCCTCACAGTTTGGTCGAAGACTTGATTTCCTGTGGCATTCTGAAGCACTTGCTGTAGATGTCGAGCTGTTGAAAGGGGGTGCATTCTTGCATTAATTACTAGAAGTCAATTTTCACGAGGTGTTGTGATGTGAAAAGATCCACTTCCAGGCCTTCTGCTTCTCTAAAGCGCGAAAGGGCACGTGAAATTACGCGTCGTACCTAACACATCAGCAACGCCGACCTGGCGACCTCCTCTTTGGTGCATAGCAATTGCTAAATTTCGTTGTTCTATAATTCAATGGCTCCTTTGCATTGTTGTTTAATATTAAAAACACAAATGTAACACACGAATAGAAGAACAATGAACAAAAATTTTTAAGAAGACAGGAAATATTATTTAATCATACACACAAACTCCAGTTGACACTGATACGGTTGAACAATTGCAATTGGATTGGATTGTTTTCTGTTTATCAACATCAGATATTGCCGCTTGCTCTAATTATCAATAATAGACGAGTATTAGCCGCCAAATACCAAGATATTATGCTTTATATTACAATATCCCTATTCATTGTTGAATAGTTTAGTACACTCCATATATTATTATATTTTTGGATTGGCACGTCGGTTTTCCACAACTTCTAAGTATGTTGTCCTTTACCTAAAACCTATAATTTCAGAGATATTTTTACTTTTTCATTTTTATGCATTTAAACGACTTATTTATATGACCATTTGCTAGTGGGGATCACATTAATGATACTCTGCGTGTTACGATCGTACTAGAGGAGTAACAAGGCTCCCCACGCATATACACACATTTGTCCCTGATATGGAAAAATGACAGTTTAAACAATTTTATTTTGTAACATAATCCCCTAAAAACTTATTGCACCTAGTATAACGATGATATAGACCTTGACTCCCTTCAGAAAAAATCTTTGTCGTATACTGCAAATCACTCATTCACAGCAGCCATAACCTCTTTAGCGTCTGAAAAATGAGTTGCTGAAGATTTATTTACGGAGCAAGTGAATGTAACTGGAGACCAGATCTGACGAATATAGAGGCTGTTCTAACAGTTCAAAACCAGCATTGGGGATAGCAGCCATAAAAACATAGCTATTGTGAGCGGAAGCGGTGTCTTGGTGGAAAAGAACGTCGCGGTTCGATTTTTCACCCTTTTATTTCCTTATAGCCTCACGACCTTTTATGTAACAGTTTCCCGTTATTATGTAACCACGTGATAAATATTCAAGAAGAAGAAATTCCTCAAAATCCTAGAACATTGCTGCCATTGTCTTTCCGGCCGATGAAATCACACGGAAGTTTTGTGGGGACGAGGTACCACGATGCCGCCATTCCATACTCTGCCGTTTTGATTCTGCATCAAAGTTAATAACCCAGTTTTTATCTTTTTCATTCATTTCAACAAAATCACTAGCACTGCAGTAATATTAAATATATAATTTTCATAAACAGGAAGTGAGTCATCTGGCACTTGGCATATGTTAATGTCAATAACGGACGTTTCCAGGAAAATTATTCATTTGTTGGTCAATGCCTTCTATGTTAGGGATAATAATTGATGAACCGTCCTCGTATATCAGCTTAGCCTTGCCTCATACCCCCTCGACGCTGCGTAAGGGGTACACATGAGCATCATGATAATGATGAATAATAATGATAAACAATTGGACCTCACCGTACCTTTAATTGTATATTCCATTGATGGTGGGAAACTTTTCGCCAAAAGAAAACTAATTTGTATATTTTATAAACAAAGCGTTGCTCCGATAAGAAATGTTTCAAAGCTTACGTGAAAGAAATGGACTTTTGGGATTTAAACAATATTTGAACTAAATGTTACATTTGAATTGTTTGGACAGTTCTTTGTTCGTTATTTGGATGTCTCTGTATTAGCTTCGATGTACAGAAGTATTGAGGTTGTTCCTCATACTACCTTCAAAACAATGATTGTTGCTAGGAATTTTTCTACAGATCTTCATCGTTGTATCAAGCTGATGTGCTGTTTCTTTTTGAACATTTAAATTCCTAAACTAATAGAAAGTGCTTGACGTACCTGACGGGTAAATAGTGGTAACCATATTTTACTTAATTTTTTAGGAAGGAGGAAATAATAAAATCTAAAATTGTAATAACAACTGTTTACCTCTGAGGTACAGTTATAATTTAATAATAATGGTAGTAATTGCCCAACTGTTATATGATTTGGCGTTCATAATTGTCAAAAATATGTTCCATTAAACCATCCTGTATAGCAGTCGCTTTAGTTCCTGTGAGCTTCTGAGACTATTAGAAGTAGGTACTTTCCGGACTTTTCATTACTACTCAGCTACTTACTCCGTCTAAAGGATTACTGGAGTCCCGTTATTTCAAAAATAGGGCGCAACAAGTATATCATGGGATTACGAAGAGCATTTTGCGAGTAGCTACACGCAGCCGAATTTACTTTAGTTATTGATAGCCATTAATTATTTGATTATTTCGTCCTGGAACAAGTCTAACAAGCAATACAGCCGCGAGCTTTCCTTCCTTTCGGTGCTAAGGTACATGAAATAAGTAATCAATCTTGTCTCCCAAAGGCGATTTCTGTTATATACTGAAATCAATAAGCATAGCTTTTGGCCATCCAACGGATTATGGTAAGTAATGTTGGGACAAGTCAAATCGCTAATCTCTACGGTCAATTTTAATATTTATGTCAGTTATGAAGGCAAACAGAATACTATTGCTAAAAAGAGTTGGTAGATATCTAAACCAACATGTTTTCTCCTAGTTTAGTGTATTTCCTACGAACCATTTGAAATATAACTGGTAGAACCCATGGCTTGCACATCACGCTTTGTCGAGTAATAAAACAATATAATAAATGTGCTGCGTCGAATGAACTAACATAGAGTCCTATTCTAATTAATTACTACAAGAGATCAATATTTTAATGGCATAATTAATTCACACCCTTAATATCAATTGACCTTTGAAAAAACATTTTTAATAAATCGAAACTTTACAATGATCGTTTCCATACCGAACACTACACAGGTTTTGTAAAAGAATAGGTTTCATTAAATATTATATGAACCATATAATGCTGAAGACGTGTGGTATTTGTATGCTAGTGGTATGTCCCATTACCAAAGGCAAATAGGTGCTTGGCTAAATCTTTGTTATCTTGATAATGATTCTGATAAATGAAGTATATGTGGAGGGACCTTTATATGGCCTCTAAGGTCTCCAGGTTTAAACCCTCAGGATATTTAGCTTTTAAGGCATCAGAAGCAGGCGGTGTTCATTGATGAAAAAATCCTGATAGATGAAGTATATGTGGAGGGACCATCATATGGCCTCTAAGATCTCCAGGTTTAAACCATCAGGATTTTTAGCTTTTGGGGCATCTGAAGCAAGCGGTGTTTATTGATGAAATACATACTTATGGACAATGACATATTCAAGCAATGTTCGAATTAAATTCGCTATAACAACGTAATGTTCTGAGTGTATGGTTCGTTGTTTCGTTAGTATCAGGCCTGTGTTCCAGTAAAAAGAGAACATTTATTATAAGAAATTGTGACGCCTGATGATAATTTCCAACTAAATAAGTAAATAATTGGATAATGATAGCCTCCCGGAACCTCAATCGAAGATGGGCGGTTCTCTGCTTATCTCGAATAAATATATTAATTAACTTTATGTTAATTACCTGGAAAAAAGGGCGCCAACAACTAATAATAAAATATACTACCATTAACGCAGATGTTGATTGGTTACTCGTACCTACAGTGTATTACTTACTTAATTCGTTACTACAGAAACAATGTTAGGAAACAATAAATAACAACCCTAATTGCAGCAACAATATTTAATATCAGCAAAAATAAATGTGTAGTATGTATATATAAATCCAAATTTGTAACAATGAAATATAATTATAATCGTAGCCTGTATCGGTACACAAGTGCGCAATCACTCAATACAGCCCAAAATAACTGACTTGAGGAAAAGTAAGAATACTGCGTTTCACTACCCAAACAAGCGCCCTCAAACGGCGTCCTACACTGTAGTCCGGAAAGGCCTTTCAAGATTTACAGCGTAGATAAGAGAATCCAAAAATCACTGTGAAACCCGAACAAAACGCAATATTACCGCTCTTGTTGACTCACGCTGTATATACAGTGAAATTCCCGTGATTATGTACGCTAATACTTGTACAAACTAACATTCCAAAAAATTATGACTGTAAAGTAGTTCGTAACACTCTGTACAATTACAATATAGTTCTTATCTATCCCATAGTATAAATAATTTCATACAAATAAACAAGAGTATTTACAATGACTCCGAAATTATCAGAATTAAAAATAAATTTGCACTTCCCTGGTTAATCTGGTCTGGAAATTCCTAAAACAGCCTCGAGTCCGGCACGTGTTTTCGCTGGATGGAATTCGAATATTAGTTTCTCGCAAACAGCAGATATCACCATAGAAGGCACCAATTCTTCGGACGAATCTCGCCGTCCCCAAGTTGTCTAATTTCGAATACAAGGAAAAGTTAGGACAGCTATAACTTAAAAGACAAAGGAAAAACTTACCAATCGGTAACTACGATTGACACGACAAAAATCATAAAAGGAACGAAACGTTGATATAAAGCGACAATAAATGTCAATAACGTAGTCGAACAATTTACTAAGATCACGTTATATACTATGATTTTCCCAGAAAATTGAGATGAACTCTAAGTGAAACACTTTAACAGCAAAACCAATTCAACGGCACGTTCGTTTTCTGTCAGACGCACAGAATCAATCACCGGAAATCCTGTTTAACTAAAATCAAGCATGCGTAGTAGGTCAATGCTCCAAATAAGACACTCCTGAGACTAGTGTGAAATGGGTTGCGGACAACCTAGGCGAAAATACCGTTACAAAATTAATGTATTTATTTTGTTATTTCAGTATTTTGTTTTTTACTGCTAAAGGCCGCTTACATCGTGCCATTAAAACTTTAATCCCCTGCGGTGGTGTAATCACTTACAATAGGACCTATGTTAATTGGATATTTTTTACTCACATAGACCTCTTAAGACAAACGGCAAAGTGTTGTAACAAGTCCACAGAGCTGAACTGGCTAAATACCTACAAAAAAAAACGATACTTTTTAAGAGAACCACTACATAAGCAATTGGTGGCAGTAATTTTGATCCATTGCGTACTCCCTAGTAGACACCATTTACATCGCTAGCTTTATCAGAATTTTTTTTGCTTTTCACTATACAGAATTCCCCAATTTGGTGGGGAGGGGGGATTTACCGATTGTCTGCATATTCTTCAGTAATCTTATGTAATAATATAAATTAAAGTTTCTTTGGTGTATGAGTATTTTTGTTAGTAATAAACACATATGCTGGTATAAGAACAGAAATTCCTACACTTGCATGAAATAAAACAAAATACCTAACAGAAATAAAAACAACAGCTGACATTTTACTAGGTTTACTTTTGATTACTTTGCAACAAGTTTCACTTCTCAGGATGTTTTCCGCCAGAAAACTAATACTACTGTGTGTGAGTTCTCTTTCCAGGTTGAGTATAGGGGATGAAAACAAAAATCTGCCGCAATCTTGTTATAGGGCGTTCGCGAGCGCTTTTCTATTTATCACTTGATTTGCGGAAGTCGACACGTCGATTCATATAAACTTTATGTCGCATGCACGACCAGGGATGACAACTGATAAACAACACAAACAGTTTCGGAAAATGACTTTTATATTACGCTTAGTTGTCGGGGGTGTATTGTGCATCAAAATCAAATTTCTGTAAGAGATGTAGAATATTGAATATTTCTAGAAGCTTCCATGCGATTTTTTGACAGGTCTGTTATAAAGATAAAATATTAAAATGGGAGATTTAACACCCATCCATAAGTGTCAAATCTTGGCTTGGAAAAAAAAAGATAAAAATATTGAATTCCCGCAAAGGCTCGATTACAACTCAAACCTGTAAGTTTCATATTTGGTTGCTATTTAACGTAACGACTGTATCAGAACGGCTGAATATGCAGAACTTCTTGTTCCTTTAAACTCCACAAAGTTAATTAAACATATGATAAAGATCTTCCGATCCTTTTAAGGGTCGATGGAAAGTAGTTGCAATAAATATGTATCTCCCTAAATATATAGCGCTTCTATTTCTGAATATACTTTTGCGATTTTTTGCAACTACAACTGTAATTACAACTAGACTATATATAAATCTTGCGTTCGTTCTTACAACACAAGTGAAAGAAAATAGTTCCTTGTTAACTACACGTTCTTAGAAGCCAAACACAACTGTTTTTATTTATCTCTTGGCAGAATAACTTGAAAACTTTTGTGCGTGGAACCTTCTAAAATTGCGGAATTAAATTTAATGATGCTAATGTACAATGAAAACCCTGCACCGCAGCTTGTCTTGGCATATTTAAAAATTTATTCTTTTGCTTCTAGCACTGTTTGTGTCTTTGTACAGACTAATGTTGAATTACATGCGCTGTATGTATGTACTACAGCAGTGACTACAAAAATATGAGAAAGTTAAAATCTTAAAATTGCAAATAAATGCAAGAACCTAAACATAAATAACTGTAAACATAAGAATACGTTGCTAAGAAAAATTATAAATGCGATGTATGTGCCTGTTTTTCAAAAACTGCCCACATAACCAAAGTTACTCAAAGGATAACTAAAAGTTATCCTCTCAAAGATACAAGTTCAGTATTAGTCAACCAAAAGTTAACCTGCTAGTAAACTATGTCACAAATTAGTTAATTATGGAGCAACCTTAAGGCATCCTGAAAGTCGCTAGTAGGTTAACTATGAAAGATACCCGAAAGATAACCCTAAAAGTCACCCTTTGGACGCCTTCTCGACATACCCAATAGTTAACCTTGACAGCCGTCTTCTGGATATCTTCGCAACATACCCAAAAGTTATGCTCTTTGGTTAACCTTCATACTGCTTCAAAGAGATATCCCTAGGTTATTCTTGAAAGATTGAAATGAGGAACATAACTATAAGTTAACTGCTAATACTAACAAAGAAAAATTCTTTAAGTGTATGTGTAAGGCAACCCTAGTTTCTATCCAAAAAATTCTATTGCGGTTTAAATTAAGATGATCATTTTATTTATTACAAAATAAGTAAATAAAATATTCGTTACACTTAAATGCTATTTATTATTAGACAAATATTTTAAATATAACAAATTATGTACTCACAAAAAGTATCAATTTTAACCTTTATTTGCCAAGACAGTGTTTTAACAGCGACTTCGTAAGTCTTTCTGCGAGTTTCTGGACCCATACTTTCGTAGGGGATAAAATTTTCAGTTCTCTGGCACCAGGTATGATCTTCGCACTGCAACTGGAAGCAAATAATATTTTGTTAACAAAAATTATCCGTTGAGCATGCATCTAGTTTTTTATTTCATCTTCTAGTGTTAAACTGCTTTACGCTTATATTTGTGGCGATTAAATATTATTGAAATTATAAAAAAAGTCATATTCACAAAAGTGTAATATACCAATGGCCAGTCTGTTTACATTCAAGCTCTGTAGCTTGAATTTTTGATAGGCACCAATATTGACAGTACTTACACTTGTCACCAACATGGACCAGATCCTTCTACCTGGATTTCCAGAATTGGTACCACCAACGGCTGATAGGACGTTAATCTAAAAAATACATTCAAATAAGTTAGACGTTTTTGAAACATTCGAATATTCATTTAAATTGCAAGTGCTAAGATTGCTTAAGAAAGAAACCCCGGGCGATACAGCGCAATTTGCGTTGTAGACTATTCCAAATTAATAGCCGCTTTTGTAAAATTTTTTGTAATTTTACTAATAAATTACCAATATTATTACTTATTTGAATGTTAAAGTGTGAGTTGTAAAACATAATACTAAGTAACCGTAATGGAATTGCGAATCCCTTATTTTACATATCCTCTTCATAATGCTTAAAGTAAATTTGGTGGAAAGGCTGACAACGTAAGTACATATGACTAATTTATAAGTATTTTAGGAGGCTCGTATATTTGCAATTTTCTTTTATTCAGTTGGGGATTTATTTGAACAAATGCTACAAGAATTTAACGGTTCCTTCTTACTTAAGAACAGATTATCTCCATAGTTAGCATTACGGTAGCTAAGAAGGTTGTATTTCTACTTTTTACGCTATTATGGAATGTTACCGAATGTTAATGATATTCTGGGCTAACCAACAATATTACTGTTTCTATTATTATATTTGTTACTCATTTCTGTAAGGAAGTAATTGAAAAATGGGAAATAAACTGTAACAGCATTACATTTAGGTTCAAGTTGTAAATAACTTTCGTTACAGGGCAATAAGATATTCGGTCAATAACAAAAATGACGAGTATCTATAAATCTAATTGCAATATAGTAGTAGTTCACAACAGTATGTATAACTATTATCAACTTACCGTGGTCATACTTTAATAGGGATTTACAAGTAGGGGAGACCGGGGCTGGTGGTCACACTTTTTACTCTCTGATTTTTTGTAATTTTGGGAACCATATTTTGGACTGTTTTTGTTAGGGCGAGGTAAATATACTTCTCGCGCATCTAAATATAAGTTTTAATAGCTCTAGAGCCAGTACACATATATTTTTTTAATTAACGAAAAAATTAAGTAAAGTGTGACTACATGCCCCATCTCAGGATTGGTTTTCACAGACTTCGGGGTTGGTTGTCCCTAGCAGTTTAAATGGAATTGTTAAAAAACGAATAAAGGTGAAAGAAATAAACTTAAACTGTTCATTACGGCGTAATTAAATTGACATACCAGAAAAAATTGCAAGAGAAAGAGTTAGTTTAATTAAGTAAAAAAATAGAGCATGTTTACAAAATATTAAAGTAGTAGAATATTAATTTCTTATTCTTTACAAGCAACGCATTTTATCCATTGTTCCTTTGGTCGACTATTTGCGAATGACTCCACACAATCCAAACAAAAACAATCATCATCCTATTCAGCATCTTCGCTTTTGCTGGACGGAGCTTTCTTGGTTTTACGTTCTTGCGTTGAATATGTTTTTAAGCAACCCCATTCATTTTTAGGAATAGATGACGTTTTCATCTTCTTCTGCCGTTTTCGATCACGTTCTTCCTCTAATTTTCGTTTTACTGGGGTGTCCGTCAGGATGGCAGTTTCTCGCTTACAACTATTATTTCTAACTGTCTTTCTTTCACCAGCTTCTGGCAAAGGTCGAAGAATCTGTGGACTTAATATCAGAGGCCCAGGCTGCTGCGTATCTGAATTACTGCAACTGGAAACTGGCCCCGGTTCTTCTACAGAATACTCGGCTGGAATGTTATTGTTGTTGGGTAGGCTCTGGCTGCGCTTCTACATTGTTCTCGTTATTTTGATGTTGTTCGGGATTTGGCCTGTCCGTTACAAACCCTGGGGCAAACTCTGAATCACTAAAGATGGGGAAATTCCAGTGCGTTCAAAACCTGACTGCATATAGGCCGGTGTTATCGCCAGTGGGTACGCCTGTTTCAGGATGGCAGGGATATCATAGATTGTCATCGTCTTCTTAAGGTTATTGAGCATCCAGGCATCGCAGACAGAATTAACATACTTTTTGAAGGGTCCGAATACTGTACGATCAAGTTATTGCTGATGATGGGAGCAGTGCAGCACAACATAACAATTTCGTTCTGCTTTGCAAAATTCAAGTCATCGACGCTGAGATGAGAGCTGTGATTGTCCAATACTAATAAGACAAGCTTCTCTGGAGTGCTCTTCGCCAAAGAATGAAAATGTTCCAAAAACTGAAGAAAATGCTGCTCTAGCATCCACCCACTTTGATTAGCGCAGCCAGCAGATCCGAGGGGGGGAGGGCACCTGCGACGAAATGATCCTTACAGTTCACCCTTGGGAAAACGAAGAAAGACGGAATGTGATTTCCAACTGCGGAAATGGCGCTAGTTAACGTCACAAGAGTCCCACGTTCATCGGAGGTAATGGCACCAATTGGTTTCTGTTCTCGGCTGGCAATAATTCTACCCGGCTTTTGTACCGTGGTAAAGCTCGCTTCATCCATGTTCCAAATTTCATGTACTTGGAATTTATGTCGCTCCATAACAGTAGCCAAATTTGTGAAGAAGCTGTGAACGTTGGTGCGATTAAAACTGCTTGCTCTCGCAAGACTGGTGTCTTCAAGGCTTCTAATGAACATCTCTGGATGTCGTTTAAGGAACGCAGTCTGCGCCTGCAATCTTTTTTTCTTCCCATGATTTTCGGATTTTAATAGAATTTGTATAAGCAAGTTGGCAGGCTAAGGGTCGAACCTCCTTAGGAGAAAAACCGAAATATATATCCGAGGCTTGAAAAATGTATTTTGCAATTTTTTTTCGGCATCCTGATTGAAAATTAATCTTTTGTGTCTATAGCCGATTTCGGTTTTTGGAAGAGTGATATTTGCATCATTAAGTTTTTCGGCGGTAATTTTTTTGCAATAACGTGCCAGTATTCGGTTGTTAATTTGGTACTCAGCGGCAGTCTGGCGTATTGAACGCCCATTTAACTTGACATGTCTGGTAGCCGTCAATACAACATCAGGAGGCGTTTCACCACGTCGAGTCTGCTTTTTGAAATGACGAACCATGTTTTTCTGGAACAAAAGGAAGACAACCGTCCCTGTTTGTTTTGGGACAACCTGTCCCAAACTGCCATTTTTGTTTTAGGCCACTTCCCTCGCAAAGGGAGCCTGCTAAAATGAAAAACAAAGACATGGAAAGATACGTTAGGACACATGCTTTCAGCATACCGTATTATAAAATGGGATAGTTGAACCGGAAAAAGCAGGAAAAATAAAAAAGAATCTCATAAAAATTTACTTACGAGGTGAAACTTTAGTTTTTGTACAATCACGTGAAGCGAAGTTATCCGACACGCACTGTTGCAAAGTTAGAATGCTATTGAGGGTGAGACGTACCTCCAGTAAAGAGCTCAGCCAGTTGCAATCTCTAGCGGCCGAGATATACACTTTGCGACAACCAACCCATGTGACAACCAGCCCCGGTCTCCTCTACCTTTTGTTAACTTTTAAATCCTGTTATTATCTTCGTAACCGAAAACTAACCACTATAGGTCGCTTTACAGATATGCAGCTAAAATGTGCACTTGAAAGTTAGTGAAACTTCAACTTCTGTGTTTGCGTTTAAGTTGACTGTTTGGAATAACTATTTCTCAACTTTAAGTAGAACGTAACGAAGATGTTGTTGATTTAGTAGCCACTACGGATCCAAAAGAACGTCCTTATGTTATCCCGGATAGGTCATCTTTCCAGGTTAAGAAATGATCACGTTGTGGACAGTGAAGGTTAACTTTGGTTATGTGGTAGCTTCTGAAACGTGGACTTTATATATGATACACACACAATAATATTATTTTCACGTTCGAGGTGATTTCTTAGATTTGTTTTGGTGGCAGTCATAGACGAGAAACTTAATTGTCAGAAATATCTTGTAGCAAATGGCCCCAAACACTTCTAGGTGCGCCTGCAAACTCAGGATATTATTGTATTCATTTGGTTCAAAATATGATCTGCGAAAACAAGTCTACTTATAATATTCACAATATAAATATTTACAATATTCTATTACATGACATTACAATAAGTCTTTCATTCATGTTTCTCGAAATTTCATCTTGTTCAACGGCATTGTCTAAGAACGGATTCAGTATACATCTGTGATTGTCATAGCTGTTACAAATTTCTCTGTCAAAATCGTCAATGTGCTGTTGTTTTAAATTGTGCAAACTAACTTGCATATCTGCAAACACTTGCTAAGAATTTCTCGTATTATCGTCATTAACTAAGTCTTCCATGCGTTCTTGAGGGCACTGAAATTAATCAAACTTCTTGTATAATTGTGTAAGTCGACCAGAAGTTAAGTTTCTTTAGATAGTGGCTGCTATTATGTTGATACCTCGGCGTTGCAGACTGCTATTCAGAGTGTACAAATGCTTGAAAATATCAGCAAGGAAAGCTGGCCTAGAAAGCCAAATGGAATTGGAAAATATGTTTTCATATTCTGGTTTGTCATCTTACAGGTACATCAAAAGTTCCGCTATTAACTGGGATACTCCTTGCAAGTGCGATCTAGAAGATTTGCATATGAAGAATACATCTCTTCACAAAGTTTTCGAAAGAATACGGGTCTGCGATGTTTTTCCCTTGATGGAAGTTACCACTTTCATGACATTTTTCAAAAGACATACATTTCGAAAAGTAAATATTTTGAGCTTTTCGATGTAAAAAACAAGGTAACCATGTAGCATTTCGTATTAGCTCTTTTAATTTGACAATAAGACCAGATCGATGTCCTGTCACAGCCTTGGCGCACTCGGTGTAACGCATTTTTCCCAATCTCGTACTTATTAGTACATTGCATGAAAGTGTCGGATTAACATTTTCCGGTGGTATTGACCTCTAATGGAGTATAAAATAAAATATGTAATATGTAATACCATGTCCAGTACTGTATCGCCCAAATGCAATAGGTTGGGCACAGTTAGAAATATCCGTGGAATCGTTCATCTGTAATGAGAAATATGCGCCCTTCTATATTTCTAATATTTTCAACAACTTGTGCCCGAATATATTCTGTCATGTCACTTAGTATTCTTTGGATAGTATTATTAGGGAGACTATTGCTTTCAGCTTGTCAGCCTCTTCGTCACCAACCATTATTTGCACTATTTTAATAGCTGCTGATAAAATCTTCAGCAATTGTATATGGCTTACTGGCCTTTGCAATGCGAAATACTACTCGATAAGTTGATAGTAGTGCTTTTTCGTTAGTAGTGGTTACTGATGTAAAACTGTCTTGCTCCTTGTGGAGGGAGTTTAGCTAACTTTCAAAGAATTCCACATGCTGTTTCCTTTTTGTCTGGATGTTTGGTATTTAATTGTCGAAACAGCTCTGATGGCTTCATACTTTCTTTTGACAACACTTTTCGACAAAGTACGTACTGGTGTTTCTGAAATACAACGGTAAAACCATATTTAAGATATTCGTCTTTCTACCATCTATATTTATTTAATTTATTGCCAAACTCGGAAAGTTCTAAAAATGTATTCATCTTTAACAAAATGTGTATAGCTCGTACTTAATGTTAAATATTTGATATTTAGACTTGTAGCACTACAGACACAGTCAGCTGTATAACACACAATTTTGGCTAATGTCATGCGGTCCGCTGCTTACATAAAGCAAAATGGATTTTCCAAATTACTTCAGTGCTATATAGCATCCTCCCGAATGTGGGGGAAATTTTCAGAAACACGGAGAACAAATAAATATATTGCCCAACTTGGTATAGATGGCGTCAGTTGGCCGTTTAGCAGCTGATTCTGAAAGAAGTTGATTACTGTAAGAGAGTGATCGCGAGCAAAATTTTGGCCAAAAGGAGGACGCGCTTAAAGAAGTTTGGGAACCACTGTACTACAGTCTTGATCGCCCTGATTATTTAATAATATATCAATTGTTGGCAAATTTGTATACAAAACATTATTCGGAAAGACACCTAACATTGACTGCTATGCAAGCAAGAAACTTGCATTCAGTGCAACAAACTATTCGCTGATCGTTCAATACACAATTCTTTCCTTCTAAATGAAATTCTCGGTCGTCAACATCCGTTAGGATTTATTGCATTTTCCCGACATTTTCCTTCAATATACAACAAGAATCTCACTAAATTAAATCTTCGGCTTTCTGCATCGTCCGCTATGAATACAGATTACTTTTCTTATTCCGAATAATTGCTAATGGAAAACCGAAGTGAACGTTTTAACGAGATAATGCTGTCTAAGTCGAGCAACAAACTGAAAATACGTAGAATTATTTAGCAGAGAATCCAGTTTCGCGCGAAAAGACGTATAGATTATCACATCATATCTGCAAATATGTATAGCGTATTTTAGGAGAGCATATTCAATATTTATCTTATTTAAAATTCTGTATAACATAAATCTTAATATCGGAGATTAGCTGTCCGGAGGCTGCTCACGCGTGAAATATGGAATTCATTTATCAGCACCGTTCGGCCGTCGTGTAATTTCAGAAATAATGTCGAGACTTGTTGTGGAGTCATATATTGAAAAATTGTCCTATATTTCCAGTTTTACAAATATTTTTTTAATATGACGTGCTTTATGAAACGTGTCGTTGAAATAAACATTAATTTAGTTGACTCCATCGTCTTTCTCTGAAATTTTTTATCGTCTGAGAGGAAATAAATATTTTAGAAAGCTTCCAGTCGTAGCCATAATGGTTCCTTAAGAATTGACGCGTTGCTTTAACTATGCAACCTATATTATACATACACATGTCAATTATTTATCATATAGAAGCAATAAATATTTTAAATAAGATTTATTGTTACGTATTTCAATTATGCAGTGTCTGTTAAATATTTAACTTGACGAACGATTATTTATTTATAATTAAATTTAATAAACATTTTTCCATTACATCACAATTTACAAGTAGCAATTAAAATTAGAATGCAGCAAATTTCTAAAACTAAACTGGAGTTTACCAACTCTCAGAATCATCCCAAACATTAAATTTCTCCAAAACTTGAATTTGTTCGAGAAATTTAACGATCTATAAAGAAATACCGTTTTCCAAAGTTAAATATCATATTTTACAATAAAACAAAACTTTTGTTACTATATGGGAAATGCCCAACACATCAGTTCACTTGAAGCCATTGTGAGTTATTTAACTGTTCTATTTTCATCTTCCGGTTATTGCGACATGAAGCAAAATCAATCTTATTTATATGACTGAAAGTCCCAGAAGGCACATTGCTTTCAGCTCGCTGCATTATCGATGGTTAGAGATTACATTCCATTTAGAACATATAACCTCTTCTTCTGAGAAAATAAACACAACCTATAGCTGGGTATGAAAACAACTACGTACGTAAGTGCAGCAAATTTACTTCTAGAGTCAGTAATTAATAAATTTCCACGTACATTACTAAAATATACAGGGTCGCTGTTGAAGGTGAAAGTCTCTTGCTAAAACGGTTTTAAATATAGATTGGAAAATTGGAAGATTAGAATTTGAAACTATTTCGCATATTTTAGGGTAAAAAATGTTTTTACTTTGGGTTATGCGATACATCATTAGTAAGCTTATTTTTTCTCTTTCTAACCACTTCAAACATGTATATGTATATGAGAATATTGGAAAAAATTTACAAAGAGCTTTTCCGTATGCTAAGCTGGCTAAATTATAGTATTTTAAACCTAGCAACCATAACATTGACAGAAAGTTAGATATAAAGGAAACACAATCAGTAAGGGCTTGTTGTACAGGGTGGAGCAGAGGAAACGCATGTTTATCACTATTGAATGACTGGAAAACGGTTAGATAAAATTAATAAAAACAAGCATTAAGTGATAGATTTTTTAATGCAGTTTTGAAATATACATACTTTAATTAGGTTCGAAAAATAATGTCTTGGAGATGACGTCCTTCTTGCTGGATACAAATTTGGATCCTCTCCTGAAAGTTACGGACGGCTCGCTCCAACATTTCATTCGGCACGGCTTCAATTTCCTGACGAATGGAATTCTTCAGGTCATCGATTGTGCGAGGCTTGTTCATGTAGACTCTTGTTTTTAAATATCCCCACAAAAAGAAGTCGCATATCGACAAATCGGGTGAGCGAGAGGGCCAGTGAACATCACCATTTCTCGAAATAACATGTCCTGGGAACATTTGTCGAACCACTTCCATGGATGCTCTCGCCGTGTGAGCTGTGGCACCGTCCTGCTGAAACCATATTTCTCTCATGTTCACCAAGACCAGGTGGTTTCTTTTTCATCACAGATCCAGTACTTCTAAACGCTGCAACCCATCGGAATACAGTATTTCGATCAGGCACTGCACCTCGACGTCCAACTTAAAAATTTTGACGGAAAAGACGTTGCACTGTGACTACGGAATCATTGTTTCTAAAGTACTGCTCGACAACGAACACACGATGCTCTACGCTCCAACGCTCCATAGCGACTGAAACTGCGTTGTATGGGCAGTCTGCCAACATTCATTCAAGGTCAAACCCCCTCTCGTCGCCGCGTACTAGCAGTTCAAAAAACATGCGTTTCCTCTGCTCCACCCTGTATATACAATAAAATTTAAGTGTCGTTAATGGGATATTAGTCACGTTCTGAGACAAGCACAGCTTTAATTACAAGTGCATAGGAAGAAGTATGATTTGGAGTTCAATATGTTTAATTCTATGAGACTTGTCCGTCCAACTTAGTTATCTTCTTCTTAAGGTGCCTATCCTCTGTGGATGTTGGCTATCACATTGGACCACATAATTTTATTGACTGCTGATCTGAATATGGTGATGGAAGTCATTGTCGCAGATTATTTAACCAGGATATTCTCCTGCGGCCGGGGCCTCTTTTTCCCTCTATCTTCCCTTGCAATATTAGCTGGAGCAAACGGTACTTTTCGTTTCGCATTACATGACCGAAATATGCCAGTTTTCTGACCTTAACTGACCGTAACTTAGTTATACCCACTCGAATTACATTTTATGTGGGTTAATTTTAGAAAACTGTTGCTACAATCTTTTCCAATTATCCATCTTTTACTATACTTTGCAGTACGCTGCAGGTCTGCACTGATGGATTACTTGTGAGAAGAAATGAAAACTATTTTGCCTCGGGTAGTTGATCCATTGAATAAAGCTAAATTATATACAGTGTTTAAAAAATAGGTCTTATAATTTACCTGCGTGTAGTACTCATCAAACCAACCAAAAAGCCTTGATCTACATAGTCCGTCAGCCAAATGTTTCAGAAATGGAGGCGATTTTGTGTTTTAATCAATGCATTGTATTATTGTGAGAAACGAACAGGAAATCCACTAATAGTTAAATAAATATAATATATGCTCAAATACAAAAGTCTAGTGAGTTAAAGTCGGGGATCCAGGTGGCTCTTTAGGGGCCTCGGTGGTCTAGCGCGGCAACGCGTTGTCACTCGAGACCACCCGAATTGTAGTCGTTTCGCTGTGGTTTCGAATCTCAGCTGGGGCGACCGCATTTCGGTTAGTTAAGTTTAGGGTGCATGCTGCATGAATGGTTAGTGTGTAAGAGACGCCCGCACCCCCCTGATGTAATGCGAAAGCGGTTCCGGGGAGGGGCGGTAGTATAAATGAATGAGAAAAAAAAAGGTGGCTCTGCAACTAGACTTCCTCAGACGATCTTCCAAAATACCCATCCTAATGTTTAACGAAAATAATAATAACAGCGTAAGTATTTTTTTCTGACCAAACGTAATTATTATGCACGCTAATGATACTGTTATTCGTAAAAGTAACTTCAAAGGTAACTGAAATATTGTCAGCTAAGTTTGGATTTTCTATATAAATCTATAAGCCACCATTCTTAAAGCATAATCAGATGTAATTAGTGCTTGCACCCATTGGATATGGTATGGATACGATTGTGTACAGTAAACAAACAATAATAACTAAAATATTGCTTCCATATTACCCATGGAAAGCCTACTTTTACTGTTTATTGATCAGAATATAACAGCTTCTCTATCTCTGAAACAGTTGGTTTGCGGACGTATATTGATTAAGACCTTTATTTGTTTTATGACCACTATACGTGAGTAAATTATCCGACTTATTTTTTTAAACACCCTGCATTAGCCTTTTAAAAAGCTGCAGTTGCATAATTTAATTTAATTACGAGCAAAATGTCTTTCAATTATAAACCACTGTTTGAGCAAGTAAAAACTTTAATTTCTGCAGTAGTAGTAGAGGGCCCCTAGTGTCCAAAATTTAAAATAGAAAGAAAACTACTCGGATCAATTCTGATGGCTTGAAATTCGTATCCAATAAAACTAAACTGAAAATTTGCTACCTGCCAACACAACATAAATAAAAAATGCATCAGGCACTAACCCCCTAATGTTCTTCGTGCTTTCAAACTTTTGTCATCTAAAACTTGGAGATTTGGTACATCTTTTCTCACTTCGTCTTTTGGCGGCGTTCGCTAGTTGTCAACTTGTTAAAGTATTGGCGAAAACGTACAAAGAATGAGAAGTAGCGAATCAACCAACTAGACGAAGTGAGGCTGCCGGATTGTACAGGAAATATACAGGAAATTAGTTCTTTCGAATTCGCTTCACATTTAAAGGCTTCTGCATTAACATAGGGTTACGGCCAGAACAGCAGAATGCACGTACCACAAAGAAAAATGGACGGGATCTTTTCGGTGATTTATGCGCACCGCATAAAGAAATGTTTCAAAACACCTTATGTATGCTTGAAAAATTTCGCAGATTGTTTTTCCTAAAAGACTAAATCTTAAAGATAAATAGTGTGCTTTTCGTTTATTTATGGAAATTTCCAGTTCGCAGATTCGAAGCCGAGATTTATCGCAAACGAAGTCGTTATTCTCAATATAAAATGGATATTTGTAGATGTCCATGACTATTTCTTTCATTTTCATTCAATAAAAGTTTAGAACGAATCCCGAAGAAAATTCTAGGAATATTACAGCACAGAGAAGGAAAATTTCTTTTAATCTCCAAATTTTCCTCGGCTAAACATAAATAAAACGCGTTGATGTAATCTATTACTTTAACGAGGAAAGTTTTTTAGGCGGAAGAGGTGAGCCCCAGAGCATATAATTTTGGGGTTTTATAGGGAAAAGTTCTGACCACTGTCATTCATATTTTCTCGTTAAAATATTTGTATATTTGCATGCGGATCCCGGAATGTTCGTGGAAACCACAGAAGACACATAGATAAAGTGGGCCGGGCATTGCTGGAACCCGGAATCTGACCACGCTTCCGCCGCAACTGCTACTTTACTTCCGCTTCTGCAAGACCTACGATCGATGTACCGTACAGGGACATCACACGGGACAGCTCCTGATTATATGTAAATGCCGATTTTAAATTCCGATGCATGCCAGATAACGCCGGATTATGCCACATGCACATGCTAAATTTATTCTTCACCCAGGTGCGAGAATGCACCGGTTATTTATGGCGTTTGCTGATTTTATCCCTCACATATGCGATCGGAGTTTAATATCGAGTCCATAAATTTACCTAATTACGACCATTTGAGTATCGGCAACTTCGACATTGCATCTGTTTTGTAATACACTAGGAACTTGCTGAACACTATCCTAGTTTACAAAATATCTACGCCTATTAGTAAATAATAAATCTTGAAACTTTTATTTTGAAACAAACTGTCTACTAGAATATAAGGCAAATTTGTAATAAAACTTCGAGTACATATTTTCACAGCTGGACTTTCTATTTACTTGTAGAAGCCCCCCTTAGAGTGCTTTATCTCTTACGAGACGTAGCGATCTTCTGCCCAATGCCTGTGTTGCGCGTTTTTAGAGTCTCACAGACATAGAGGACCTACAGTTTAACGTGGGCTCCGAACCACGGGAAGTGTAAACACTTCTACTCCAGAGAAGATTTACTAGGCAGAATACCTCGCTGGTTTGCCATTGCCTTGCGAGGGAACGGCCGTTAAAAATCCGATGTTCCGGTGTCGGGAATTGAACCCAGGACCTTCAGCGTAGAAGTCTAACGCGCTAACCTCTAGCCCACGGCCGCCTCTGTAAAAGCCCCCAATATACCCTTATATATCAAACTACAGTGTGATCAACTATATTTTCGATGTGGGTTGGTTGTACGTGTATTATACCATTTACTACAATAATACAATAGTTATCAAAGTATAGTTCAGCTACTACGGATATTCTACAACACAAAATATTTACTTTCGATGACGTTCTTCGAATAATTAATTAAATGCGGAGCAAAAACAAGTACTTAATGATAGCTAGACAGCTTAAGGCAGATTAGAAGGCACTTTTATGAAATCTAAACAGTTTAAAACGTCGATTTTTTTGGTAGAAAAAGCCTTAAAAAACATGTAATTATGCGGCTGTTCAGTTACGCATTCGGAATAATATGTTTGGTGTTCCAGAATCTAAAATAACTATAACAACTCAACTATTCTTAAAGTATTTCGCACCTGGTAAAAATAGCCGTTTCAATTGCTTAACAATCCTGGATAGATTCTTTTTTGAGGTATTTAATAAATAGTGATGCTTTAGCTGCCTTAAGAGTCTAGCTATCACCACGTTGGAGTTATTGATCCATATCTAAAAGATAACAATATTCAATTAAAATTCAAACGTATGCAGAACTAAAACTAGATCAATTTAAGAAAATGCACATCACACGTAAAATGTAAACTATAGAAGTTTATTAAAAAATCATTGAGACAGTAAACGTTGGAAAAGTCTGTAACCGGAAGCTGAAATGAAAGAATTTTTTTGGAAGGTATGTTCATCATCACCATACGCTGTCTCAAGCAAGGGGATGGTTCCTTTACAAACAAATACCCGAAGAGACGGCGCAAGTGTTAATTCAAACACATTTCCCAGGCTGTATTGTCACCCCTGACCGTATATGGCCGAGGCCCGACGCCCCAGGACGGACCAGGTCGTACGGGGTGACAAGATAACCTGGGCTATAAATTCCTTTCTTCCCTACAAGTCGCCAAGAGTGGACGGCGTCGTGCCAGCCTATTGCAACGGGGACTGGACTTGATACTTGCTGACCTGGTTCGTATCGCTTTACTATATATACCGGAGAGCTGGAGAGAAGTGAAGGTAGTCTTTATACCTAAACCAGGGACTGCCCACTACTCCCTGGCCAAATCATATCCTCCCATTAGTCTTACATCCTTCTTATTAAAGAATCTTGAGATACTTTGTGACAGGGAAATAAGGGAGAAGATGCTTGTTTCACACCCACTGCACCTGAACTAACAATCTTACATCCCAGGGAGAACTACTGAATCCGCGCTACACGCTGTAGTGAATCGAATTGAGAGATCGTTAGATAATAAAATGTCTACTCTGGGAGTTTTCATTCATATTGAAGGAGTCTGTGACAAGGCTTCCTTTGAAAGTATTAACTCGGCCTTACGTAGACATGGAGTTGCACCTACTCTCTGTGAGTGGATAAAGCACATGCTTACAATGAGGCCAGTGCAATTTAATATAGAAGACAAGCCTATTAGAGGTGTTGTGATGAAAGGCTGTCTACAAGGCGGGGTTCTGTCTGCACTGTTATGGAAGCCTTCTATACCATTGGATATGCGGGTGACATTACCATCCTCATCACAGGTAAATTTGAGGCCACGCTCTGCAACTTAATGCATACGGCTCTCCAAATAACATAAAAATGGTGTAGTGATCGGTCTTTCTGTGCCAATCCCTTGAAGACAGGTACTTTTCACGTAGAAAAGGAAGGTTGAACTCTTACGTATGCCTTTACCATTTGACACTTCTCTCAGTTT
Source organism: Limonius californicus (assembly GCA_014611495.1). Taxonomy (NCBI): domain Eukaryota; kingdom Metazoa; phylum Arthropoda; class Insecta; order Coleoptera; family Elateridae; genus Limonius; species Limonius californicus. The sequence continues at coordinate 37,057 of JABXWE010004900.1, forward strand.
TTCAGATAATGTCAAATACCTGGGAGCTATTTTTGACAAACAGCTGAATTGGGAGAATCATTTGAAACCAAAAACTGAAAAAGCATGCTTGGCTTTCTAGCAGTGTTGCCGCGCTATAGGTAAATCCTGGACACTTTCTCCCAGAGTTACCTCTAGTGACCCAGGGTCATACAAGTTACGGCAGCAACCAAACTAGGACATGTACAACGTCTTGCCTGTCTTAGTTCTACAGGTGCTATACGTTGAACCCCTACGGCCGCCTTAAAGGTGATTTTATGTCTTCTACCACTCGACCTTTTTATGGAGGAAGTAGCTGTGAGGACGGCATTAGGTTGTGCCATAAGGGTCTGTGGCACACAGCAATCAGGGGAGGCAGACATACCCGCATCCTGGATGAGGCGGTCATCAAGACCCCTCTTCTAGACGCAATGGTAGACTACCTCCCTCCACAATATGCCTTCAATACACACTTCAGTGTTTATGCCAATGCTGAACCACACCAGCATATGGACATATCGATCTTTACCGATGGATCTAAAACAAGGTGTAGAACGGGTGCCGGAGTCTTTTGCGATGACCTAAACCTACGCCACAGTATACCACTAGGCAAAATTGCTACTGTCTTCCAAACGGAGGTAGTGGGAATAATGCATGGTGCAAATGCAATTCTTGAACAACAGATCAAGAACCAACATATTGGTATCTATAGTGTCAGCAGAGCCGCTTTACTACCCCTGAGTAATTGCAAAATTACCTCCGGAGCGGTCTGGTTGATATCTCAAAAGACAATGTCGTTTCCCTTATATGGGTGAAAGGACAAGACGGAATCTACGGCAATGAGGAGGCTGATGAGATTGCGAAATTGACCTCCGAACAACCTATTTGGGGACCAGAACCCCTTATTCCTAAATCCCTGAGAACTAAGAAACCCTAAAAAACGTCACACGAAGATGGATAAACACTGACAGTTGTCATACAAGGACTTCTATTACTGCACCCTCGCCAAAGACAGCCAAATTTTGTGTGCAGCTGTCCCGAAATAACCTGCGGCCAGTTGTAGGCGGCACAACACGTCCTATGTCACTACCCAACTCTCGCAACAATCAGAGGGTCCATATTGGGAGACTTTTGGCCTGATATGACCGAAATCAGCAACACCCCAGTTGCGGATGTCCTCAAAAACATCCAAAGGATTGGATGGCTTGTGTGATACACAAATTGGGGAGCTGCTGGGAAGGCAGGACAATGGGCCCACCTATGTGGCCTAAGTGCACGTGAGGTTGCTCACCCTCCCACAAATCTACAATGAATGAACATCAGCATCACAGTATTTCTAATTTGAAAACAGAAACTGGTTTTTATAAAAATCCAATACATTTTCCTCCCAATTTAAAGCCCGTTTCCTCAAAAACTGTTAATTTAATGAATTTAACCTTTAAGTTATTTAGTAGTCTTTAGGTTTTACAGCTGCACAACCTATAACAATAAATTGTAAACGTATCATGCTTTCAAAATTTTCAACACCATATGTTTCGAAAACGGATCAAAAGATTTGGACTACGTTTTGAGATATAATAAAAAGAAGAGTTACAAAGTTATTTACATTTTAAGAAACTGGCGAGACACTATGAGACCTTGTACATATTTTTATAAAATTTCTATTTATTAACGCCACGTTACTCAAAAACTGTTAATACTATAGAATTATAGACTAAAACATTTTTTTAGTTTCAAAATTCAAGTGCATTGCCCACATGTTTACTTTAAAAAAAATATACGAATCCGACATCATTGTAAAGTTATTTTTACGTACCTTTAGAATCCAAATAAAAAATATAATTCTATAATATGATGCTGATATCACTTCTGGCATTACTAGAAATGATATTAAGTCGCTGTAGGCAAATTCTGATCAGACGTAAATATGCACTCTATATTTTTTCCATATAATAATATTGTAAACTCAAAAATATAGAAAATATTTCCTTATGCCTATATTTCAAACCATCCCGTATTAACACTAGAAATAAGTGCTGGTGAAGTGTTTTGCCTTTTCTTAAATATGGAACAAAAACTTCTACGTACTGACAGCTAGACAGCTTAAGGCAGATAATGCATCTTAAAGGAATTTTCATAAAATCCATTCAGGTTTGTCAAACAGCTCAAACGTCGACTGTTTAGCTGGAAAAAACTCTAAGAAACATATACTATCCCGCGGCTGCTCAGCTACGCATTCAGAATAATATTTTTGATATTCCAGAATACAAAATAACTGTAGCAACTATAGTATTGTGGATAAGTACTAAATAATTGTAGTATGCAGGATTGTCAATTTGAAAAAGTACAATGTGTTATATGTCTGGAAGTAAAATAAGTATTGAACTTTTCTACAAAACGTGTCTATAACATGGAGGGAGAATCATCATAATTTATAGGGTAACCCTTCCCATTCAACCCCTTAGGCTCTAAGTACTCCAACAAAAAATAGTAACATCCAATTTGTGATACCTTATTGAAAAGCTCTTTGTTTGGGGCACCTAACGCCGAAGGGGTTGAATGGGGAAAATTACCTTATGAGTCATAATGATTCCACCTCCATGTTGAGAAACGTTTTCTAGAAAAGTTCAATGCATATTTTAATTTCAGAGATATAACACATTGTACTTTTTCACACTGATACCCTATATGTTATATCCAAGCTTTATGGATAATTTCATTGACGCATTGTATATTTTTTAACACTCTCTATGTACAAGTATAACATCTCATAGTGAAGCTCATTGACAGTACAAAGTGTATACTTATATAACATTAATCTCAATTACACATACATACCTGCAATCTATTTACTCTCAAACACTATTCGCATAATACAATCTGAAGATAACAATAGTTTTTCCTACAACAGCTTCTCAAAGTGGTCCTTGAAGCTTCAGAAAACTTAAACAAGTTCTCCAAAAAATCTGTAATAAATTTTTCAGATACTCTGAATAATTCGGTAGAAATAAGAAACTTTTAAAACGAAAATCATAAAATTTTCACAATCAATATTTGGCAAAAGTTAATTGAAGTTATACTGCTTTAAGACCAAATATATCTTGCCCCTCGAAATTGCTTTGTTCATAATTAATACGGTATGAAGATAGATTGCCCGGAACGAACACCGGGACATTTTCCGGTGGAACAAATTCCAGATGTTGAAAACGGTTTATTACAGCTCGCTTTAAAAAGTAAACGATTTTACTGAATCTTTTATGCTGAATAAATACTTAGCATAGAGTACTTTATTTTAGAACAGATACTACCGTAGCTATAAAAGTTTTATTGTTACCAGGAAGTTTTATTGTAATTATTTTTAGACTCGTCCATTTTTTAGATTTTCATGAATTTAGGTTATCCGCTGTACTTTTTGTGTACAAATTTTGCAGGATTTAAGTTAGCAAATAGCTACCATTTTCAAAGGCGACCGATATCTAAGCTCACCTATGAAATGATCATATTGTGAAATTAAAATTAATAATAATAAATGCATACATAACGAGTCAAATGTATGGTACCGTAAATTTCCTGGCAGTAATATTAGTTTGACGTTAAGTTAATTAGGTTAATCAGCGTACTTGTGACGTGAAATGTACTCCTGTCGTTTTTTCATAGAGTTGTGTAAAATGTTTTTGTACATACCACTAGGTTATAGATACGGCTTTAAAAGACAAAAAAACTTTAACTTAAACTGTGAGACAAACACGAGTTAAACCTGAAATTATACCATTATCCGCTTTAAAATGGTACTAGAACAAGAATTAACAAGCTGCTTATAACTCAGCTTAAAGCAGCGGCCGCATTCAGGTAAATTTACATATTGCGAAGAAGCTGAGGTTTTCTAGGGGTTGTGCCTCAAGCAAGAAGCTTAAATTCCTTGTTTTTTATTCATTATTTAAGATGACCCTGTTTATTTGAACTATTCTTATTTATTTAAAACCTAGTAAACTATCTATCAAAATTAGCTTCTTTAATTGGCTCGCATGAGTAATAAGTTCTTTTCTAGAGATTAGATTAGATGGTTGCCTTATTGTCTGCCTTGATGACATAATTTTTATACTTAAGAAGTAAAGAGCGTAAAGCAATTGTTGATGAACTTCTGTGCGAAGTAGATATTTATATATACTTTATTTAAAAGTGTGTGGACACCGTTGACTGATAGCAAACATTTAATTCGGCGAATATTATATCAAACTTACCGGAAAAACTGCTTACTTGCTGTAAAATTGATAATCAAAGATTGAATGAAGATTATAGTACAATAAAATGTTCTGAGAGTCCAGTACTAGGAATTATTAAATGTATAGGATTTAAACATAAAGCCATAAACAAGCATCAAATTATTATGGCATCAAAGAGATTAGAAGCATGGCGCCGCGAATATCTCCGAAACATATCGCCAAGAAAATAGAAATATATTAAGCGAAACTTGATATGGCGCCCACGATATTGTACGGAAAAATTAAACAGACAATTCCAGTCAGTGTAAAATAAACTACTCAAATATGAACAGGGATATTGCAGTGTAAGACAGTAAGCTACTAAAACAACAAAATGTAACGTCTTTTTAGTAATGAACATGAAAATTACAAGTAAGGTACGTTTAAAGAAGAAATTTAACAATATTATAATGAAAATCGTTATCGTCCCCTTTCACTTACCTTAAATTTATTAAATTCTAATAGCGCGTGGCATCTTATCTGATAGTAATACCTGCTCTGGACCTTGCTGGCATATTCTCAACGAAATTATCAATATGTTCTTATGGAATTTGATCCCACAGTACCGGCAATACATCCCTCAGCTGTTGCACAGTAGTAGGCCTTGGATTATAATGATCCAGCTGTCTCTGCAAAAAGTCCCATGCATGCTCGATGGGGTTGAGGTCTGGAGATAGCGGAGGACGAGCAAGATGGATAATTTCCTCATCTCTAAACATCTCTAAAACACCCCAAGCACGGTGCGGCGGAGTTGCGTTGTCGTCAAGAAAAACAAAATATTCCCTTATAACAGCATTGCGACGGTTCATAACATGGTCCCTAATGATCTTTTGGGCTTAACGTTGGCCCGTGACTGTACCATTAAAGGTATGGAGGTCAGTACGCCACTCTAAAGAAATTCCACCATAAGACCACTAGGTACCTCCAAAGGCAACGACTGGTTGTGCATCTTCTTGAAAACCTACGTCTTACCGTTCTACCCGGTGTCTTCGTTGAGGCACAGTTCTTGCAGGACATCACAGGGGACGGTATGAGGTAAGTCCTACCTCAAACAATCGATTTCTCACAGTTTGGTGGGAGACTCGATTTCCTATGGCATTCTGGAGCAGTTGCTGTAGATGTCGAGCAGTTGAAAAGGGGTGCGTTCTTGCATTAATTACCAGAAGTCGATCCTCACGTGGTGTTGTGACGTGAAAAGATCCACTTCCAGGCCTTCTTGCAGTCGTACCTGTTGTTTATTATTAAGAACATAAATGTAACACACGAATAAAAAAATAATGAACAAAAAAGACAGGAAAGATTATTCAATCAATCACTAAAACTCCACTTGACATTAATACGATTACACAATTGCAACTGGATTCGACTGTTTTTGGTGATTTAACATCAAACATCGCCGCTTGCTCTAATTATCAATAATAGACGACCAATAGTCGCCAAATACAAACATATATGCTTTACATTACAACATCCCTATTCATTTTTGAGTAGTTTAGTTACGACAGAAAAAATAGTATACATATTTTATGTTTTATGTAATTATAATCTTATATTGTAATTGTTTTATTATTAAAAAGTGTAAGTAAATATTATGCCTTAATATAATAATTATTTGAAAATGTTGAACTTTCAAATGAACTTCCTAAAGCTGGGGCTGTTACTTTACCTGCATTTACAACTTCGTTAAATGTTTACCAGGGATTACCAGGCACCCTGTGGTGAGACTATAACGATATAACTTGAAGGAAACTATACATACAGTGGGGCACTAAAGGGACCTTCTTAAACATTTTATGTGTTATTGCTAACATCGAACTTATTTCGGGTAAATGTTTTCAAGTTTACGTTATCTTATTGCATTGCTGATCTTTGATCCGACATTTCAGTACATATGGCAAATAGATGCAGGACGGGTCAATGAAAACGAAACAGATCCGATTTTTCATATTTATGTCAAAACATTCGAGTACCTAAGCTGAATCTGATTAGCACCTACAGTCTTAAACAACGCAGAATTCTAGTATAATGGAAAACAATCAATCCGGCTATCTTGTTTCTATCGAAAATTGCGAATTCACCCTTAAAGGGATCCTAAACCGACCTGGCAATTCAAAATTAGTTTCAACCTTTTACATCAGCGAATCATTGTCATTCTTCCCTTGTTCTTTCCGGGGCTTAAAGCCATCTAACCGCTGGAAAGCAAACTGCAGCCAGCGTACAAGCCAACTCATATAATATACCACAAATTAAATTTCTTGCTACTTGGCATTGTTCTGAAAATGTTAAAAAAATCGATAAATCTTGACGTCGGGGATGACATGGTAAAAACATATTTGTTGTGCTGCAAGCTGAAGAAGGTCTTACTGAAGCTTATTCATGGTTTCAATTGTTCTTGCAGCGGTAAAAGGGCGGGCATTGTCTTAAAGAAAGCAAACAGAACTTTGTCGAGTAATAGTCTGCATTAATTGTACGACATTCTGTAAGGAAATAAACAAAGAGCATTTCTTCAAAATCCCAAAAAATTGTAGTCATCACTTTACCAGGTGACAACACAATGGTTGCTTCCTTTGAAATTGAAACTGTGGTGTGACACCACTGCATGCTTGAAAATGTTTACACAAGAGCAAAATACTGTACTGAGATTTCATAAGTTGTTACAAATAAGTCCAAATATTCACCTCCCTCTCTTTCATATCGCTGCAGTAAAGAAGAAGCGACTTGCAAACGATTCTACTTGTGTTCTAATCAACAAACACGGAATCCATGTGGCCCTCAGCCTACGATACTTTTTTGTGATGGCTTCAACACTTCCGACAGTAATTAGTAAATCTTGAGAAATTTGACAAACTATTACCCATCTGTCTTTTTGAACAAGCGGTTTAATTTTTTCTTCATTTTCACGAGTAACCAAAGTTGCAGCACGTCGTCCATGGGGCTCATTTTCTAGACCAATTATCCCGTACTTAAAAAATATTTAGAGAGACGTTGATCACCGTATTGTACTCTCAATGTTGTAAGAATTTCAGTTGAATAACACCTTCATTCGTAAAAAAATTTATTATCAGGCGCTGTTTGACGCTACAATAAACACAATTTTCTAACATCGTAACTGTAAATATTAAAATAATATTTAGGCAAACCATTGCCATGGATATGTTAACAAGTCACGGCCAACTTTTAATTAATTTAGTTTTCGGAATTGTTTTCAGATGGGGTTTTAAATTAAACCTTCCTATTTAAATTTGAGCCATCCTCGTATATCATAAATGTAAGTTGATTTTACCGTAGTTTTGCAGTTTTTTTGTAATTTTCTATCATCAGTTCTTATCATTTTTTTCGATAATTTTTCACTTTGTGTCAATCATTAGATATGTTTTGAAAACTGCTTATTTAATATTGAATACATACTGAATATTAACATAATTAAGGCGACAATAGAAAATTTCTAATTTTACCTTAGTTTGCGTCACTTTAGTAGCAGATCCATGATCTTAGTTATTGCTCCAGTTTTGCACTGAACTAAAGGTATTTGTGATTCGCTAAAATATTGATTATTTGACATAATTTCCCTTTAAAATATGAGGAGAGGAGAATATAAATAGATGATGAATAAAAATAGGTGAATCTTGTATTCTTTCTTACTGAAAACATAAAACTCGTTCTCAATAAAAACTGTATGCTTAAGATCTTATTTGTTATTATGTTTCTGTCGTTATATTCCCACTTTTCAATACCTGAGCTTTCAGCTAAGTTACATAATTCAGCGTCGTTGTTAATTAAAAAGGTTAAAGTGGTATATGTTAATCTGAAATGAATTAGGTCTCATACAGGGTCAACAAAGTGGGTTATCCTTTACTAATGTATCTGTTGCTAGAAAATCGCACTTTTCACTTGCATCTTATTTGCGACTCCTGGAATGTTTATTGATTGCCTTGTTGCCATTTTTCCGTATTTATGCATTGTTACCTGTACGTCTATTACCTAAATATTATATCTTTTAAGATTGTTAATCGTAGTTTCATAAGAATCTCAATATAAATAACAGCTGCAAATTCATAGAACAAGAAAGTTAAAAATAGTCATATCTTGAATATAGATTCAACCAGAGTTTATGTACATACAGGGTGAGTTACTAAAACGCCTTCCTTATCACTTAATTTATTATTTGAGAAATCGAGGTTCGACGAACGAGGAAAAGTAGTCTATAATACGAGTATATATATTGTTGTGTTACAAAAGGCTAAAATTGAGTTATCTTAACTTATTACTAAATATGTAAAGCTATGTAAAGCTTTCCTGAAAGAGATAATTTGTTTAAACACATGGATTTCATATTTGATTTATTTTTGTTGGTTTTCGATGTTGTTTTGCCATCGTAGACTGTAATATTCAGATCCTTGACACAAATATGGGTTGTTTTGGACTGGAGTCATCTTAAGAAAGGCATAGAGGAGACTGTTCAACAGTTTTAAGCATTCTTGAGCTGTAATTTTAATAATATTAGAAAAAATGTAAAAAATTTGACAGCTAAATACTAAATTGTAAAATTTCATAAACTATAACTATTCTTTGGTGAACAATATGTCGGATTGAAGTTATCTAAGAAGCTACAGAAACTTTATATTGTATTTCCATTAATACATTAATATCTGATTTAATAATTTATTTAAATAAAGGTTGTTTTGACATCGGCATACAATTAAAATGTACCTTAAACTTTTACTATTCTATTGTACTAAAAAAAGTTTGATTGGAGTTATTTAAGCTTTGAAATGAACTTTTTTTGTTGTATATGTAAATATTGGTGTGTAATTTAATTATTTATTTTTAAATGAATATTTTAATATTGATTTAATTTGATTTGGTGACTTTGACAGATTTACTCCTTGTTTGGTGTCAAAATATGTATTTTGATGTGAGTAACACAGTGATGAAAGTTGTTTTCATGTAAATTTGTTTATAAAAACGTTAAATTAGTTTATAGGATTCTCATTTAATTTAGGTAATTTTTGTACTTAATTTCTATTGGTTTCTATAGAAGTTTTCGATTATGGCCTTGTTTTTAGACGTTGCTTAGAAACGATGCTTTTTTGTTGAATTTTGTATAGGTTTCTGGCAAGGAAATTTATTCAGTTCCAGTTTCGTATTTGGCGAAAAAGCAAGTTTTCGGTGCCACTCCATAATTGTTAAAAATTTAGTTAAATTTGAATTATTTAACAATAAAACTTTGTGTTGTGTTATATTAACTTAATGTAAGTATTTTTTTTTTATAATAAATAAAAAAAATTGTGACAATTTTGTGCTTCGGAAAATAGCATGGTCAGAGTTCATTTTTTTTAAATTTAATTCGAACTCAAAACATTGTTGAAATCACTTTATCTAACCTC